>JAECUM010029867.1:0-79749 GCA_016617855.1 Megalonaias nervosa
AGGAGAGAGAGAGAGAGAGAGAGAGAGAGAGAGACATACAGACAAACAGACAGTCAGAGACAGAGAGAGAGTGTGAGAGAGAGTGTGTTGTCATTTCAAAATATTGGAATTTTCTAGGTTTAAAAATACGCAGAAGTCAAAAGATAAGAAGAAAGAAAAAGCAAGAATTTATCATATTTTAGGTCTTGTACATTGGCAATAATTAATACAGTGTCATATGCATAAAAAGCAAAAGGAAATTAAATAAAATATAAATCTTATCACCGTTCTATTATTTGATACATTTAAATCATTATAAATCATAACATCATTATATAATTTTATAAAATTAAATCATTATAAATCATAACATCATTATATCAATTGATACACGTAAATAATTATAAATCATAGCATCGTTATAATTTATTTGATACATTTAACTCATGTATAAATGACAACATAACATTATTATTTTATACATTTTAGACTGTCATTTTTAGAAAGGTCTTCTGAGCATTTAATCATTCATAAACAATAATGGCGACAGATTTTCAACTAGCTAAACATCTATACCATATGATAAAAATCCTGAGTATTTATCGTGAACACCTGTTTCGTGTTGCAACAGTGGTTATATACAGCTGTAAAATATTTCCCACTCATTCTAGTGCATAGCAATTTAGTTCAAAGGACAACACTCCAAATATTATCAAAGGTTTTATGGACTCTGTAATTCGAAAAGCAATTAGTACATGATGTATCATAATAACGTCCAACGTCGAGTACCTACCCCCAAAATCAGTCTGACATGCATTATTATGGAAAAAGCAAACAATCGGATATTTTGGGGAAACACATGCCATTTGAAGCTTTGTTTAGAAACACAATCTATAAAAATGACTCAAAGAATCATGTATCATTTTTTACGAACCACCCATTCACCCGACCCCTAAACCCACTCCCCTGCAATAAAAACAAAAATGAACAAAACCAACCATACGCATTATCAGTTTTTCAAAAAAGACAAACACCTCAATAGCTGATTGATTTGTCATATTTTAAACGACTTTCGAAACTGTCGTCATGTCATAAAGGAATTATTATGCACTTTTATAACCACACATATACATACCTTTCGAAGGTGTTTTGGGAATAACTGTGTACAAATTATATTATATACGAACAATAAACTCTGAACATTCTGCAATTATATAAGATTTTATAATGAATCGAAGACTTCAATAATCACGTCAAAAATTTCGCTTGGTATTTATTGGAGACATTATTTATAATGCTATGGATGTCTCGCAAGAAAAATGCACCATATGGAATTATTCCTGACATGCAATTCAATTTATTTCAGTACTAACAAATGCACTATCAGAAAGTTCCCGATTCATGTCACATAGTTCATGCTACTTCGTGATTATGACCAGATAATTGAAATCAATCACAGTTATATTAATTAACCGTTTCTCTTGAGAGGTTTTATGGACGAGTATTTCATACAATAAACAGACACACGAGGTGCCACACAGCTCTCCCAAACAGCGCCCTCTAGTCTGATTATTCCGTTATTGCATTCCTTTAAAGAATTTACATCTATTTGTCAGTTAATCTCGATTCCATTTCGTTTTGGAGAATTTTGTTGATGTAAGTTGTCGACAATGAATTCGAAATTTATGAACGATTTCAATATTACTGTTTTTAGACGTTATTGTAAAGACTCTGCACTTTAGTTACTGTACATCAGTTGCTGTACGATACTAAAATCTATGCCTAACTATTTGAATAATACACTTGTTTCGATTCTATAGCTAATGTTAACCTCTCGAGAATTAGGTGGAGTGGAGTCATTTATGTGAAGCAAAAACATGATTGCATTTCTGCTGTTACCATGGTTTCTTTTCAATGAAATGACCACACAATGACAACTTACATGATGCTGAAGGTACTCGATATATACAGGGAACAACAATTGCCTCAAGCAGCATATATATATATATATATATGTATATAAGTTGTTGTTGTTGTTGTTGTTAAGTATGTGTATATATATATATATATATATATATATATATATATATATATGTATATATGTATATATATGTATATATATGTATATATATATATATACTTTAATCTGCTTCTTCATTCTTTCTTTCGTTAATTTTGTCTTTAGTAAGCATAATTATACAAACTTATTGAAACATTGCTTAATATTCTGACGTGACACAGATATTACACGATATATATTGAAAGCAGGAATGAGTGGATTTGATAAAAATTTAGCGAGTAAAAAGGTACACGCGTATAACAACTAGATTTAATTGGACAAATAAACTATGGTCCTAATAATTCATGTAGTAAAAAGACATCAAAATTACATAAGTTCTATTGTGTCTTGTTGACCTACATCTTTTTCATAACTCCAATAAAAGTAATTGTAACATTTTGTCCTGTAACATGTTATACTAAACCTCTTTCATGAGTGTTAATATCAGAATTGTGACTTTTTGTCTTGTTACTTTTTTACTACTGTCCCACAATCGGGCTATCTCAGTCCCGATCTCAGCTCTCACTCTCACTGCGCTAAGATGTTAGTATTGCTGTAATTTAATCCAGATGGTCATCGTAAAGTACTTTAAAGCGTTCTCATGTCGAGTCAGCAAAAGCTTTGCATGATTCGCAGGTTTAAGGTGTTATGTGCGCTTTATCTGTAAGACTGTAACTGACTGATGGTTTTTATATCTGGAGCATGTGTCAAAACTATTCTGCATTCCGCATTTTCAGATATAACCTTCCATCATTTTGTTTTTATTTATATCCAAAAGTACCTCTTGATGATCGTTCAGTGATTTGATTGTGGCTTTCTTGTTGGGTTTTTTTGTGTAAAATAATTGATCGTGTCTGAAATTTAAGGACTGGACACGATCTGTTCCACTAAGAAAGGGAATAA
Source organism: Megalonaias nervosa (assembly GCA_016617855.1). Classification (NCBI taxonomy): domain Eukaryota; kingdom Metazoa; phylum Mollusca; class Bivalvia; order Unionida; family Unionidae; genus Megalonaias; species Megalonaias nervosa. Next base: position 2,942 of record JAECUM010029867.1, read on the forward strand.
ATGGGAAGAAGACTTAATCGGCATTGCCCAGCGAGTATATATTATTAACTTTCGTTTGTATTTTGGAATTATTTTTATCCATTTTACTGTACATTATTACTTATCCACTGGCCTATAAGATTTTCTGTTGACTTGACTACTTGAGATAATCGCTGGTATTCAGAATCGACACGAAAATAATTGTCCCTCCCACTAACCTCAAAGGGGAATCAGTACCTTAATGAAGGACGGTCACGTGATCCGAACATGGCTGCGCCCATGGAAACAAAACAAAAATATGAAGGTCTATGTTGAGAGATTAAAACAATCTTGGAACGTTTACTGCACCAGTGTAGTGTATATTTTCATTGAAGTGTGTGGCGGGGCAGGTTGAAGAAAAATTTGCACGAAAGTTTGTCCATTAATTTGATTGCAAGATGCGCGGAACTTCGACAATAATCTGTAAAATGTCAAAAGTGGAAAGTTACCTGTTTGTATCGTTTGACGCATTTATTACAAGCGATTTAATGTAACACAATAAAATGTCGACCTCCTCTACTTTGATTAAGAAAACGTTCAGCGAGTTTGATTAAGAATGTTTCAGGTATGAATGAAAACAGTATTAAATCAATTAATGCCACCAGTCCTTTGTACAGAGAGATTAAAAACACACCAGGAATAGAATCAGACTGACTGTGTATGGACTTTTAATAGCTGCACTAAAAGGCAATTATCCACTTTGCTCCCAACTTCCGGTACGGTAGTTATCACATGGACTGGAGTTCTAATGTCAAAACAGGCTGCGAATAATGATTTTGATTCCTACTGAAACAAAACCACTCAAACATTATTGCTTTGTATTAGGTTGGCAACTATATGTTGGATCAAAGTTTTACTGAACGGTAATTGGCTTTAATGTAACTCAGATAAAGCTTTTGGTCGATGCAAAATTACTAAGTTATAGTTTATCCGTGTTTTACTATAGTAGCAAATGCAGTAAATTACATCATTTCTCATACTTGAAGCCGCATTCCCTATAATGTAATAAAACTTTATTATCTTCAGAAAATGCATCTCTTCCAGACGGAATGTACTGTTTATTGACTGTTAGTAAACATATTGAAATTTCAAGCTATGGTCAGGAATATAAATCGTCTTATGGACAAGTGAAATAAATGTGATTTGAAAGCAATGACTTCCAATATTCCTATACATGGCTTATTATTAACAAGAAAACCTGTCACAAGACAGTAAAGTTTGCTTACACACGTACAGACATAATTGTTTGTATTTATTATCGTCCATAATCATTGTGTTTGGACTCTCAAGACGACAAGAAATAGTAGATGAAAATCACAATGAGCTACAACTACAAATCGTGTATCACGGGTGTGAAAAGTATCATGAGTTTAAAGTATATCATGTGTGTGAAGAGTATCATGGTTGTGCAGACTATTATGGGTGCGCAGTGTATCATTGCTGTGCAGAGTACCATGGGCGTGCAGAGAAGCATTGGTGCGCATAAGTGTACAGACATCATGGATGTGCAGTGTATCATGGGTGTGCAGAGTATCATAAGTCTGAAAGAAATCGGTGCCTGCAAAACAGGCTTGAAAAACTGAAATGAAAGGTTAATATTGTCATGAAAGTGTGACATGGTCACATGGGGAACGGACAAAAGCACCCTAGGACAGAAGCCCCATAACATCGTTTACATTTCTTTAAATAAATAGTTGTGTTATTGTTTTCATTGTCTTAATTATTTGCTATGAATCGCAACAATTTTAATACGCAACCACTGCAAGTGCTGATTAAAATTAAAAGATATTCATACATTATTTTAGTAATATAATTGTTAAAATAGTCGTTTATTACATGCTTGATATTTTTACACTAAGCATGTTTAAACAGATAGTTGTTTACAATTGCTGTTATCCAAGCTGAAGTGGGTAATTGTCCTTGTTTGAGAAAAGTGTGGAGACACACAGATGTGTTTAATAAATTTGATTATTTTGTTTGGTATTTATGAAAATATGCCTGTATTGCATGGAAAAAATATATCAAATACTTTTATTAAATTGTTCTGTAGTTATTACACAAGATAAACATACACACTATTAATATTTACCAAAGGGTTCAAAGGAGACCCTTGGAAATCAATAAATATAGTTTCAATGAATACATAAAATCTCAATCAAATACGTAAACAGTTCTATAAGAATGAAAATACTGTAATATCAAATATCAAGAGGCTTTTGTCCTACCCCAAGGTTGCTTTTGCCCGGGGGGGGGGGGAGTGCTGAAATGAGATGAGTATCATATATCCATGAAAATATATTACTGTTTTCTTCCGATAGTTTCAAAATTCTAGAATCACAAATAATTGAAAAGGGAAAAGGGAATTTAAGACACTCAAGTATACCTAGTCACAAGCTCCATCCATTACCCCCTCAGTAGACGTTAAAAGTTAAGGCTAAATTGGTACTTTAAGAAAAAATGATGGGGTATTAGTGGTTCTTGTATTGTACTTTTACCGGCGTGACTAATAAATTTAACATGACCAGCTAAAAATTGCGCTATTTTAGGGCTTAGTTGGGTGCGGTGGGTTTAACGAGATTTCTCAGCACATGATAGGCTATACATGGCGGCCAGTGATCGAGAATGAACCGGGGAAAACGCCAGTATATACCACTGACCCACAGAAGCTACTAGCAAGCTTTCTCACATACTCACATTGGCCGATCCCGAGACTCGAACCCACGCGAGCAGAGGTGAGATGGCAGTGCAGAGTATTTAGACCAGAGCGCTTTAGAACAATCGGCCACCCTTGGCCCGATAAAAGCTGTTGTTGTACCTATGTTATAAGTGTTTCATTCATAATACAGCTCTTACATTACCCTAATAATTATAATTTTAATAATGTAACATTTTCATATTATATGTTTCCTTTAAATGTGTGTGGGTTTTTTCATTAATTTCTGAATTTTGAACTATCTTGATCGGCAATTTTTAATTTTTTTTATGGTTGAACTGTGTATGTATGTATGTATGTATGTATGTATGTATGTATGTATGTATGTATGTATGTATGCATGTATGTATGCATGTATGTATGTGTATGTGTGTTTACGTGCGTGTGTGCGTGCATCCGTACCTCCCATGCGTGCATGGATGGATGGATGGATGTAGGTAGTTAGCTAGGTACGTGGGTAGGGAAGGAGGGATGGAGGGAGGTATTTGATAAATCTTGAAACATTTGTTGCAACATAACTGAATAGAAAAGATGTCATCTGGCTAAGAATATATTTTATACTTATATCAGTTTTATGTCATATTACTATTTTCTGCTTCATCACTCCGACTACTCTATCGTTACATGCCTGCGTACCATTGCTATCATTTTACTTTACATCTCTTATTTCACTACTGCATCAGCATCCGACCCTGCTGTTGCTGTTGAACGGAATCCTCTATACGAAGGGATAAAATTGTTTAATCGGATAAAACCCGTTTTTTGCACCCTTTAATTCTGTGTTATGTTGAAGACTAGAGTTTTACATTTTACAGCGATAGCGTTACGTTGCGTTGTTTATGCAAAAGGGAATTTCACATGACAAGAAGTATGTACGTTTAAAATTGTATATTGTAGCCGTTTTTCATATACCTTGGCAATGCCAATACTGGATTCGAGTTATGGATGTGTTAACTGTTTAAACTAAAATGATTAAATCTATTTAAAATACACTTCAAAACAAACGTAGTGCAATATAATGACAATATCTATTTTATTAATATAACTCATAGGCTAGATTATTTGGCCAATGAGTCCATACCTGAAGTTAAAGATCAACAATAAATAGATTGTTTGGCCAATAAGTCCATGCCGAGCTTAAAGATCAGTGATAAATATACTATTTTGCAAATGAGTCCATCCTTGATGTTAACGATCAATAATAAATAAATTGTTTCCCCAATGTGTCCATACCTGAGGTTAAAGATTAATAATAAATAGATTGTTTGGCCAATGAGTCCATACCTGAGGTTAACGATTAATAATTATAAATAGATTGTTCGTGTAATGTGTCCATACCAGAGCTGAAAGATCAAAAATAAATAATTGTTTGGCCAATGAGTCAATTCCTGAGATTAAAGACCAAAAATCATATTTTATCAAAATGAATTCTTGAAGAAACTATTTAAGTCTGATACAGTGTTGATTTTCATATGCAACGCATTCATTTGAATAAAATACGGCACATTTTTTTCTACAAAGTTCTGAGATTTAGTGGCATCATGTCCGTAATGCGCGTATCGTATGTTTCTGGTAAAATTGAGCTTCGTTTTGTTTTACTGACCGGGTTAAAAATATACATTTGGTTAATCTGACCTTTGATAATTATAAAGGCTTTTTGTTTGCAAATGTCAATCAATTATTTTATTTCGTCATTCATTAGGTAAAAATCAAAATACACGTTGTAGTATATCTGTAGTGGATTCGTGGCGGTTGGGGGTGGGAGTGGGATGTCATTAAGTGAGAACCATGGTAGTAGCCTCAAGAACCCTTCTTTTAATGACTGGTTTTGTTTCATTTCATAATAATTGTGTTATTCAAATGTAATTCACATTTTGAGTTTGGAAAAACATAGAAAAAGGGTATTTCAGTATTGTGAAGGATTGACTTATATTGGCAACTTTTGTCATCTTTAGACGAAATGCATTTTTTTTATGCTCCGCATACATGACAAAACATCAATATTATTCAGAAAATAACAATTGCTGCCTACGTTTGTATGCTGTCTTAAAGGAATTGAACAGAAAATTGGGGACGCAACTATCTTTGACAAAGGCATCTACACTGCTCGTCTTCCATGCACTTCATGAAATATAAAAGTACAGGTTTTGGAAGAGTATCATTGTTACACCAGACAGGAATAGATGACACGTAATCCTTGGATTTATCTATACAAAATCAATTTTCGGAAAAGATTATCGCATTTTTAATGAATCAATGAAGAAAATTTAATTACTTAATATAAAGGATTTCTATTGCCTTTGACTTGTTCATGAACTGAGGAGCAAGTTAAGACCAAAAGTTTGTTGCCGAATTAATGGTAGTGTTCACTCCAGTTTTAAAAGCGTTGCAGTATTTAACGATTTTTCCCATTTTCGTAACTACTTTAGTTAGTAATATAAAGACGTCTTCACCGCCACCAGTACAGTTCATTTTTATGTTTGAATCTGTCATGTCTTCTTAAAAATTCCCTTAAAGATTTATCTTCTTCTCTTTAATTACTTTCTCCTAAAATGTGCAACTGCATTACCTTTATAGCTATATCTTCATCAGTGGAAACATACTCTGAAATATATTTTCCATCCATAACTTCTCTGCATAAAATGCAGATTACATATGCTCTGATTCAATCTGGATAGTTCCCACACGCATGTTACGCAGCGGCTAAAAGAAGTATGTAAATATATGTTCGCTCATCTTTGTCTGTCAAGACTGTCATAGAAGTAATTTAGTCAGTTGCCAGTTATCTCATGTCATCCCCATCAGACAGACTGTTTGTTCTAATTTTGGCTGAACAATCTAAGACAGGGTTTGCAAAATTCATTGAGAGATTCATTAAATGTACTGAAAAATACTCGTGTGGAATCATTTCTTTCTCGCAGTGCCAAACACAAGAGTCCTCAGGAATTTGTCTTAGCACAAATTCAATAACTAACTTATGATATATTTGAAACCGAATAAAGACATAAACAGCTTTAGTTTGTACATTGTTACTGAAATAAAAACCGAAACATAATGAAGAATATTAATTAAATTTTCCATATTCACGCAAAAGAATTTACAAGGTATAAAGCATCGTTGGTTCAAGACAACGTGGTCTCTCTTATCTGCACTGGCCGAGTTTCATTAAAAATCAGAAATCTAAAATATCGTGATTTATATTTCTCTGCTATCTGCGTCTCTGTGCTCTATTGCTTCATTACGTGGTTAACAAAAGTACATACAAAAAAATCATCAATAATATGATTTTATCTATATTAAATATGAGAAGAAAATAATTAAAGCAAAATGAATAGGGTCTGGCTTAAATTGCATGTAAAGAAAATACTTTAATTGGACAGATGGCGTCTTTTAGATTCAAACAAAAGAGTGATACCTAAACATTTCAACTGTGTACATCAAAAGACAAATGGCGTAGACCCAGATCTGCTGTCAAATCATGTACAATTCCGGTCAGGTTCTTCCATGATTGATTCAGATCATGAGAATAGCAGTTGCGTAGAACCCAATCATCTAACGCATATTGGCAAATTCAAGTTAGCGTCGGTCGTCATTAAGTGCACGTTAGACGCTGGTACAATTGGTATTTCGTGGAACACAACAGCTACGTATATAATGGAAATGTCTTGGTTGTACCAAAAGGAGTCAGTTTAACAATTGATTTGTGTAACTGTCTTCATGTCAAGAATTAACGACTTAGCAGACTCAAAATTAGTTTTCTGTTCAATATATCTTGTCACGTTGCTGATTTATCGAGAAAAAAGATAATGTAGTAACATAACTTCATTGAAACTATATTTGCATCCAACTCCTGGAGATTCAATATTGTAACTGCTTCTACCTATTACGAGTCTGTCGTCTTAAACTAATCAACAGAAAAGAAAGAAAACCAACACGCTTTGCAAAATTCAACAAATAATTTTTTTTCCTATTATACAAAGTGAAAATTTAAAAAAGAACTTAAAGTATTGTGAATTAAATAATAAATAGTCCTGAAACTTCTATGACAAGACCATATATATATATATATATATATATATATAGAGAGAGAGAGAGAGAGAGAGAGAGAGAGAGAGAGAGAGAGAGAGAGAGAGAGAGAGAGAGAGAGAATTGAATTCCAGAGGTGTTCATAAATAAATTCCGATATTGAATGTGTTGATGTGCCTGTTGTCTCGATTGTGCTAATGTGCTAATGACCTGGAATGTGGCGATGAGCTAACAGTCTTGTGATGTACCACAATAATAAAATTGAAATGTCCTTGTGTGAATTCACTATAATTCCAAATTTGTGTTTCAGTCCAAGAATATTAATGAGTACTTTGTACTTCTAGTAACTAATAATTTTAATAAATAAATCCACCCAAATCAAAAACTGAACACAACAATAAGACTGATTCCGCTTTGGATGTTAGGGCAAGAATGAAGAATCCTAATGAAAACAAATTTGACCTAGGTTGAAATTACCATTTTCTGGAAACACTCGGTCAACTTAATGGGAAATTTCCATTCTGGAACTTCCAAAGGTCAGAATCAAGACTGTATCTTTAACTCAAACTAGAGCAAACATGTTTACAATTAACAATGATCTGAATATTTCATCTATATTCATAGAGAAATAATAGCTATGTAGTTTATTGTTTACAAATAAATGTCACTAGCCTGGTACACCATTAACTTGATTTTGGACAAAGATCAAGTACAAAATACAGATATACATAACATATAATCATACAGACAAAAACCAGCAAACAATACAAATTAAATATACATAACAGCGTGGCAATAATATTTATAAGCATTGAAGACTGCTGTGCATCTCGTACTACAATGAAATGAGGAATATTCGGGGTTACTTTATGTTTCTTCGCAAGACAAATAAAACTCTGTATGGCGTCTATGATATCTTAAAGAAAATTTACCTCTTTTATCAAATTACAATAATGACGACGACAAATAAGACTGGTTCCAATAAAGTGATGTGATGTATATAAACTGTGCCTTACGACATGTCAGTTTAGTTCCTAATGGGGTAATGTACTCCAAAAGAAGGTACTCTGAACAAACGCTGCAGATGGTGATAAACAGCGCGAAAGAGGCATGAAAACTGCGCTAGATAGCGAGATCTTCAACATGCCATGAGTTCCAAATGGCATGAAGAAATTTTATGTAAGAAATGTATTTTAAAAATCAAGAATTGGCTCTAATAAACTATTTGTGGTCCTAATCCTAATCCTAATCAATATGACGCAAAGTTTTGATGTTTTCCGCATAACTATCCTCTTGACGATACAGTAGAACTAGATCATTTTTTTTTTCTCGTTTTGACAGGTAGGTGCCTGTTTATCTATCGGTATTGGCCTTTGGATTCTGATTGACATGGGGAAAATTGTTACAGATTCCACACATTTCTTCATGGACCCTGCCTTACTTATATGCATCGTTGGTGGCATCACTTTTATTGTGGCCTTCCTAGGTTGTCTCGGAGCAATTAGGGAAAACCTAATTCTTTTGAAGATCGTGAGTATGCTTTTTTCTGTAATTAATGAACCATTATTTTCAGGAATGATCAACAATATTTTACATTCTGATTTTCCTGCTGTTCTTCCATCGTTGACATGATGTAACGATTGTATACATTTATTTGTTTTTCACTTGTCTGATGATATAAATTATGTAATAATATAAAACAATGCAAATCTAAACTACTGTCAGTTTGCGCAAGGCACAAAATGAATAAGGAAAATGAAATATGCTGTATGACATTATTTCACTTACAACTCAGACTTGTAATCTTCAATTGCCATATAGTGACTTTAGCTGTGACTCCTGCCCTCGCGGATCAAACGTTATAAAATTCAACAAATAATGTATTTCCCTATAATACAAAGTGAAAAATGTCAAAAGAAATTACGGTATTGCGAATTAAATCCTAAATAATCATAGAATTTCTAACACAAGTCCAAATGATTAAAGGTCTAAATAAACTTTAGTGGTATTCCGGAATAAATCCAATGCTGAAAGTGTCGATGAACCTGTGACGGCCTGTGTCGTAGTAATGAGCCAACAGTCTTTAGTTGAATCACAATAATGCAGTCCAAGTATATATATTTATTTGAATTTCACTATAAATCCAAATCTCTATTTCTTAGGATGTTATTTTTGAGCACTTTGTATTTCCAGAGAGGAATCACTTGAATTAAATAATTTGAACAAATAAATTCCATCCCCCCCCCAAAAAAAATACTGGACACAACAATAATGCAACTGATTCTGCTCAGATCTTATGGCACGAAATGAACAATTTCTAGATAAACATGGATATATAGTCCTCTATTTAGCCTCAAATCACTATAGCATTCTCTTAAAAAAAAGCACTATTACCTAATGAAAAATTTCATTCTGAAAGGTTCCAAATGTTTACAAGATAAATTCTATGTTATAATTAGAATGTCTGTTACTATAATTATAGTATAAAATTTGTTACACAAGAGGTTGACCAGGGATTGTATGTGGATTTTCCAATTTTCAGGACTCAGATTGAAATAAACATGTTGCTTATAAAAGTAGCATCAATGATTCAGGTCAGATATAAAATTAATTTGATTTTGGACTAGATCAGTTCCTAAATACAATGATCCACGTCATAAGATTTAAAAAACTAACAGCGCAAATTAAATATACTTAACACAAGTCATGAATGTACTAATATGCTGAGTAAAAAGATTGATCCATGAATTAATGAATCTTATTATATGCTCATTTTTTTCTCCATTAACTTTACATTGTCAGAATCGTGCAATATTTTACGATATTGAACTCGCGGGCTCAATTCACATTGCATTTACGGGAATAAAGGAATTACTTTCTATTGTAAACAAACAATTTGTTTCGGAATGAACTAAAGCAGATGTTTCGTGGACTGCCACATACCAGCTGCTTTGGCACATTCCCCGTTAACTTTTTTGATAAAATGTTTCAGATTTAGGCTAGTTATAGACGCCAGACAGGGTCCTTACAAATAACATGCATGTGACAAGGCATAAACTGTCTTCTTTAGCTGGTAATAAGAATGGCAAAACATATACTTACAGATCTACATCCTGAATTTCCTCAAAATGTACTTTCTTACTTCTGCAAATCTGAATAACATGAGCCATGTCATGGATTCTCAAGCTTGATTACACATTTCGAAATTGTACTGTAATTTCGACTATATTCCAAGTGCAATTACATCCTCCTTACTGCACTCAAAATGAAATAAACATTAAATTCCATAGCGTCGTTTCGATAATTGCAAATGAAAGACTTCATATTTTTCCCACATTATGATTTCAAACATTCAGTGACAGAAGAGAACACACTTGCAGATGTCAACACGCTTCTGCCTCGCTGCTTCAATCCGATGTATATTTCATGTAGAATTGGCACAGATGCTACTGACTGAAATCCGATGTACTTCATGTAGATAAATCCACTCAATAATTACGAAATTTCGTCGAATAAAAAAAAAATACCAAAATCTATTCATTCCAGATCAAATGGAAAAGTTGTTGCAATGTGCATTCATTCACAATATGACTTCAAATTTCAATTTTAAGTAGACCAAAACGCCATTTTCTTTCGAAACTTATGTCTAGCGCGCGACCAAGTTCAAATTTATCTGGGCGGAGTTACGTGCGCATTAATAATGTTGTTGTGTAATGATGAACCTATGCTTGTGTACTTTGTTTCTTGTAGTGTATTTTGTTTATATAATTAAGCCTTGGGTAGAATAAGAAAATGAGCATATAATAAAAAGGTTACTGCATTTGTATGGGAAAATATGAATTCGTTTTGTCGGATGGATATACTGCACTCCCAAGGTCGTGAAGTATAGCCATCCGAAAAACTCGTTCATATTTTCCCATACAAATGCAGTAACCTATAATTACGTCAATCGACTGTAGAGTAATAATAAGATTGATCCATGAATTAATGAATCTTACGTCAATCGGCTGTAGTGTAATAATGACATTGATCCATGAATTAATAACTTATTTAAATCGATTTCTTTCGAAGATCGATCCATGAATTACTGAGTCTTACGTCAATCGATTTATTTGGGAAGTATGCTGTACAAACCGGAACAGCCATTCTTCCATCGGCCCTATAATCCATTAGTAAAATATATCATTCTTCCATCGGCCAAACCATCCATTAGTATAATCCAGTCGTTCTTCCATCGGTTCCCCCATTCATTGGTATAATACAGTCATTCTTATATTGGTCCTATCATCCACTGGTATAATACAGTAATTTCTTGATCAACCCCACCATCCATTAGTATACAGTTATTCCTCCTTCCGCTCCACCAACCATTGGTATAACACAGTAATTCTTCCATCGGCCACACCATCTATTAGTATCATAGTCTTTCTTCCATCGGCTCCATCATCCATTGGTATAATTAAGTCATTCTTCCATCGGTCCCACCATCCATTATTATTACGTTCACACATAACTACTAAATTAGGTCTTATGTTCATTTTCACATATTCGATTTCATTAATACTAGTAACATATTTATACCGGAGACAACATAGTTCTTAAATTTGAACGAGAACAAACGCGTACAAAGCAAGAAAATAGCAATGTAGGATCCATGTGTTATATGTATGTTGTCCTTACAAGTCATACAAATAAAGAATGCTTCAAAATTTATGGGCGCATGTTCAACACTATCCATTATTGTACTATTCCTAAAGTTACTCACACGATAGTGTTTGTAATATTTATTTTTGCCACTGAAAGCGCATACATCGGATTACTACTGACTTTATTTCTTTATTGACCATTATATACATTCATTATCTAAATTTTCAGTTTTTTTATGTACTCTCTGTGATATTTGTGGGCGAGGTGACTTTGGGAGTGGTGATATTTGTCCTTTTTACCGTCCCCGAGGCTCGAGTTAACCTCAGTATGACACCAGAAAAGGTTCTACGATCGGGCATTATCCGTTACATGGATGATGATGACATGAAAGAGTGGATGGATCTTATCCAGGCTGAGGTACCCTTTAAGGCTTACTCCACGATGTTTGCAAAGAGTCTTGAGAAAGATCTCTAACGTTGAAACTTTACGCTTCCATTCCTTTATAAATATGGGCACGGGACCTTTTAGATATACATGTATAGTGCCAAGAGACATTAATAAACAGCAGAATACGAATAATTTCTTTTCAAAAGTAATAGAAAGGTTTGCAAATCTTTGTGCAAATACGTAACTATCTTATACGTTTACAAGGTACAAGAATCTTCTGTTCGATTTAAAGACTGATAGGTGACGAAAGTAGTCGGAAGACTAAATTTGATCGGCAATTGCATACTAGAAACTCTTTTGAACGGATTTATGATAGTTTCGCTGTCGATGGATTGAAATAGAGCCATATATATTTTACCTCTTTGAATTTGTTTGTGTGACTTGAAACCGTGAGCATTTTCTCTTATTTGTCAGTTCAGATGTTGTGGTATTGGCCACATGAGCGAAGAGGGGTTTCGAGACTGGCAGATCAACATGTATTTTAACTGTTCTCCAAGCAATCCTAGTCGATGGAGGTGTGCTGTACCTACATCCTGCTGTAATTTTGAACCGGTAAGAGAAGTCACATTCGATTCGATTGAAAATGTTCTTAAGAATTTAATTCCACCCTAACAAATGTATGGCATGGGTTGATCATCACAAGGCCATGAAGACCAATCTGGAAAGAATCTATCACAGATTAATATCTATGTTTGTGTTGGGTGGCTCATGGTGAATGACAATAATATAGGTTGTTTTTAAACTTATAGAAATAGCTGATGCAGCAATGCTGTTATTTAAGATATGTTGTAAATGAAATCAGTTATAACGTTTTGTTTTCGTTTGTTTAAAGAGAATTACATTTTATACTTGTTCTTCATTTTGTTTTAAGATTAGATCTGTAACTATTCGTAATGTTTTACTCCAGGTACACACTCTTGAATAATGTTCAAGTAAATGTCTGCGCAATCTATTCGTGATTGCATTTTTTTTTCTATGTTCGCAGTTAACTTGCAATCTCTAAATCAGGTTGCCCATTTATTAAAGATCGTTCAAGATAAGATTAAATAGTTAATTTCCTTTACATCAAACCGACGTATTAGCAATTTACTTTACCAAGCATTCAAATAATGATGATTGAAATGCCTCTTTGTGGCATTCAGTAAGAACAGGAACAGTGCAAACAGATTCATCATCGGTGTCTTTTCTATACACTTTCTCAATCATCCTTCCAGATTATTGCCAATTTGCTTGTTACTGATGTCGCTACGTCAACTAGGTTTACCAAAATCACAACTAATACAACTGTTACTCTTTAATCACCATCAACATCATAGTTAGCATCATCATCATCTTCTTCTTCTTCCATCATTTGCTGCGGTTGCTACTACTTTACTTCATAAAATATTATTATTCATTATCGGTTAAGTATAGAACTGTTCATTTTAATGTTGATGTCTCACATTCTTCAAGGGCACTAAATCTAAAATGGCGTTGTGAAGTATTTGAATCACTTTAGTGTATATCTATATTTGTATATTTCTTTCTTATTTTGTTTACCCACTCATTGGCAGATAAGATGACGATTATGCTTCTTTCCTACTTTTTCGAAAAGCATCATATATATTTGTAATTGAGATTTCATGTCATAGCGGCGTTTTGCACATGTCGAATTTCATTCTTCATTCTGGGTCTAGGCTAATGCATTTGTACGGATAGGAGGAGTAATGAGTGGGGTAGGGGAGGAATAACTAAGAGATGTTAAAAGAATATGAATATGCAATGTAGATTTTGCCTTTGACTTGATTTTAATGTGGCACTAAATAATAGTACAACTCAACGACAAACTTGATGAGCTGCGATTAAAATGTTTAATTCTATTACATAGCCCATACATACTCTGTATTCCAATAGGCAAAATAATATGGTTTAAACAAAAAAGTTGCTCTGAATACGTCGCCATAACAAATTTGAATAGTATGGACGTTTGCACATCTTGTAAACTATGGTGTTTGCATTAATCATGTCATGCAAATATATATTGACAAGCCCATATTTAAACACACACTCAGCAAGAGAATTTACTTATAAAAACCAAAATTAAGGTGGATTCGCAATGCTGGAGTTCTCCATAAAATTGACGTGTGTATGTTTACTTCACTAAACTCTTAAACAAATGAGACTAATGACTGATATTAATTATTAATGCATTCATGTTGGAAAATAAATGTTTTGCAATGACAATAAGAATAATATCAAATTGTTTGACTCTTGTGAATATCGCGAGGCCTATGTATTATCTTACAAATGAATCCAAACGTTCCACAACTTACAAAAATGAGTCTAACTGTATTCCAATTGAAGAGATATATCGGTCAAGGTAAAAGAAAACAGTATACGTTTATGTGGGATAAAGATAAAAGGAAAAAATATAAAGGAATAAAATAAAATCCTTGATCAAAAAGTACTTATAATTCAATGTGTGCAAGAACTACTTACTCAACCTCAAAGAAAATTGTCAGGAAATGTTTACAGAGATCCTGCAATTATATTATGGGTAACATCACAATAAAAAGATAGCAATATCTGTGTATTACTTACCATGGCTTCCTTATGCGTTGCTGCCTTTAGTGACCTGCGTCCATCTTCTTACTGACCGTCCAATCTTATTCCAGCCATGGAAGTTATTTCCTTTTAAAGTCAACTACATGCGGACTAAATCTCAGGTCTTGTTACTCACAAACTGAACTGAATATACGTTCTATCTCCGCTCTCAGAATTAGCCATGTCGTTTATCAAAACAAACACTAACTGCTAACTGGTTTCCGGTCACAACCTTGCATTCCATACAAGCAATAATAATAATAATAATAATAATAATAATGAGGACTTTGTATAGCGCCTAATCTTTAGAAGCTCTAAGCGCTTTACAACATTTGACAAAACTTAAAAAACATATATAATGATATGATTACAAAATTAAAAACAAACACCACGAAAGTAGAAACAGAAAATATGCTGTAAATATTTAAGGCAAGGATACATTATTAGGTCTTTAAGTCTGTTCTTGCAGTTGAAATAGGTGAGTTTTAAGAGCGCTCTTGAATGAGATCACTGTGTCTTTGTGTCTAAGTGCAGTGGGCAATTCGTTCCACGTTGCTGGGCCCTGGTATGCAAAAGAGCGTTGTCCATATGATTTCATCTTCATAGTGGGAATAATGAGAATACGAGTGTCAGAAGAGGAGCGTAAGCATCTTGCAGGTGTGTACACATGGGTGAGGTCAGATAGGTATGTTGGACTGGAGCCCGTCAGTGAAACGTAGCACAGAGAACAAATTTTGTGTTTAATTCTGGATCGTATGGATAGCCAGTGTAGGGTACAGAGCAGGGGAGAGGCGTGCTCTGATCGTGGTACTCTAAGGATGATCCGAGCAGCTGTATTTTGAACTTTTTGAAGTTTCTGAAGTAGATATTGAGACGAACCAGACAGAATTGAGTTACAATAGTCCAGTCTTGAAAGTACTAAGGAACACACAAGTGTTTTAGTGGCATCAACTGAAAGATATTTGCGAATGGAGCTGATGCGTCTCAGCTCAAGATATGCAGCCTTGCATATGTTCATGACATGTTGGTGCAATGAGAGAGTACTGTCGAGAGTAACACCTAGGTTTCGTACTGACTGTGTGAATTTAATGTTGGTGTTGCTGATATTTATTGTCTGAGGTAAAGGATGTGAATGAGAAAGTCTTTGTGTTGTAATCAGAATGGCTTCAGTTTTATCATCATTCATCTGCAGCTTGTTACATGTCATCCATGATTTCACATCGGAAATGCACCTCTCTACGCCTTGGATGGTAGCTTCAACTTCAGCTGGATGGCTAGATTTGTATATTTGGGTGTCATCAGCATACAATTGGTGAGACACTGGATGATGATCTATGACACTTGAGAGTGGCTGAGTGTATAGAATGAAGAGAACAGGTCCAAGAACAGACCCCTGTGGAACACCACAGCATAGTTCAACTGGGCTGGAGTGTTTTCCATTTGCGGACACAATTTGTGTCCTGTTGACCAAGTAGGACTTGAACCATAGTAAGGCCGTATCATGAATGCCAAATACATGCTGGAGACGGTGAAGTAATATATCATGGTCTATAGTGTCAAATGCTGCAGACAAGTCAAGGAGAGTGAGGACTGTAATCTTTCCGCCATCCAAAGCAGAGAGAAGGTCATTGACTACTTTCAGAAGAGTAGTTTCAGTACTGTGGCAAGGGCGATATGCAGACTGTACATTGCTAAAAAGACTGTTTGAATTCAGATGAGATACAAGTTGGGATAGAACAACTTTTTCTAAGATTTTTGACATGAATGGCAGATTAGAAACTGGGCGGTAGTTCTTTAAATCATTATGGTCGAGTGTTGGTTTCTTCAGCAGAGGCTTTACAATGGCAGTTTTGTAAAATGATGGGAATTCCCCAGTTGAGAGAGAGGTATTAATAACATCAGTTAGTGAAGGCAGTATTGGATCCAAGCACTCTAGCAGCAGTGACGTCGGAATCGGATCCAGTTCACATGACTTTGGTGCACTCTTCATCACGATTGTACGTACTAAATCCATAGAGACAGGTTCAAATGCTGCTAACGGTTGCCGCTGAAATTCTGTATCGCAACTGTATGGTGACGACGAGTCAACTGAAATTGTGTTGTCAAGTTTATCTCTGATGGTTTGTACTTTGTCACGGAAGAAATTTGCAAACAGGTCCGGAAGGTCGACTAGAGAGAAGGTAGCTGGAAGTGGTGTACATTTGTTCCTTGACATCAGCTTGTTAGTAATCTCAAATAGCTCTTTGCAGCTGGAACTTTCCATGATTTTAGTACTGTAGTGGGCTGATTTAGCTGCATGGACTATGTTTGTGACATTCTTCTTAGCGGCATCATAGATCTGCTTATGAATAGTGAGTCTGGTGGAAAGCCAAAGCCTCTCAGCTTTACGGCGGTCTCTTTTAGCAGTGCGAAGCTGGTCCCTAACACTGCTATACCACGGAGAACACTTCTGAATTGCTACTCTGCACTTGGTTGCTGGGGCATGTTTGTCGAGCAATGAACGCAGGCAGTTATCAAGTTGTTCTGCTGTAGTGGGTAAGCTAGTTGTTAGGTTTGCTTGGATGTCATGCATTAGTTTGGTTCTGTTTATCATACGGAGGTTTCTCTTAGTAGCGAATAAAGGTGGAGGGTTAGGGACTGATACGTCAAGATGGCATATAATGCAGAGGTGATCTGATGAAAGTTCGTGGGACACCAGGGAGGACTGAAGAATATTATCATCAGGTCTGTAAAGAATCCAGTCTAATATGTGACCATGTTTATGGGTGGGTTGGCTAACTGACTGTTTGAGGTTGAAAACGTGAATGGAATCTAGGAGTTTCGATGTGCATGGGTTTCCAGGACAGTCAAAGTGAAAGTTGAAATCTCCAAGAATAATCAGGTTGCCACCTATCGAATTTCCATACTCCAGGAGATTTGGAAACTGCTCCAAAAAGAGAGATTCTGTCAGCTTGTTTTTTCTACTAGGAGGAGGGCGGTAGAGGCAGAAAAAATGGACTGACCTTTGTTCCAGTGTGAGTGTAGTTTGGACTAGATATATATAGTATAATTTATAAGATATCGTGTTTTTAGAATAATACTGTGGTATGTCATAATATCAAGCTGTCTCAAAGGCCATGCCTTTCGACCTAAGCATATGGAGGAAGTAATAAGAGTATCAGCTTCATTCTGTACAAAAGAAGCAATAATAATTTAGCATGTCTTATATTTATTTTGTTATGTATAATTAATTTAATTGTTAGGTTTTTTGTAATTTCATTACATGCTATTGTAATTTAACATTGTATGCTGGACTTGACCATGTACCAAAACTGAGTCCATTTCTGCTTGACCGGATTGACCTTTTATTTATTGTATTCATTGTGAACAACCAGAACATAGCTAAATTATTCTCTCTGTGTATGGGTTTAATATCAGGATCTTTATCAATAGAAGAAGTAAATATGTTTATTTCGGTCAGGGTTTTGGACTTTCCTAAGTGAATTTTATAGATTATGGTTTTGATTTTGTAAACATCATGATCATTTTGGAAGGTTTTTTTCCATTAGGTAATTTTTTTTTTAAAAAAAATGCTAATTGTAACCTGAGGTCAAGTAGAGAACTATAATCTTGTGATTGTGAGGACTTGGTCATTCGTGCTTTAACATCTAGCACTTTCAAGTTGTATTATGTTGTGACCAGTTGGGTTGAATATTTTTGTTCAAATTATTGAATTCAAGTGATTATTTTCTCTGGAAATACAAAAGTGCTGGAATAAAATTCTTGGACAAAGACATTCACTGCAATTTATAGTATATTCAGACCTGGAATTATATTTCTGTAATTCACTAAAAGACTATTCACACATCAACGCTTTAATAGCGACCACAGACATGTCATCGACTTTAGTTTTGGGATTTATTCTGGACGTTTACTACATTTTATTCAAGACTTTATATTACTAGGACTTGTGTCTGTAATTCTTGGATTATTGTGGGATTTAATGCGCAATACCGTAAGTTCTTTTTCTAATTTTCACTTTGTATGCTAGGGAAATAAATTATTTGTTAAATTTTACAACGCTTGTTGTCTTTCACTCTTTTCTGTTACTTATTTTAAGAGCATAGGCTCATAACAATATGTATACTATTATATTAGACTTACACAAGTATCCCGTCAAGTCTTACCTTCCTTGGTTTAGTATGTATACAGAAACATAAAACGTTTTGTCCGTTTAAGTCATAGCAGACACTTTAAAAATTACTTATGGGTTACCAATGAACTGTTTGCATTTGCTTGAAATGTAGGAAGTTTGGCGAATTTATTTCTCGGTTTAAAACGGTTGCTTTGTCTATGAATTTAGTTGTCTTGTCAATAATAATGTTGTAAAAATTCTTTGTAGCAAATAGTTTAGTTAGTTTATATCTTCGTCGCATGCGGCAAACTTCGTTCAGTAATGTTAGTAATGCATGAGTCGCATGCGGCATACTTCGTTCAATAATTTTGTTATCCATGAGTCGCATACGGTATACTTCGTTCAATAATTTTAATTATACATGTTTAGTGATAGTGTGATGCTACCTTTTGCTGGTCAGACTTACTTTCGTAGTTACTTTGTCCACGATCCCTCTATATACTGCCTTTTAATTTAACCATAGCATACAATAGTGGAACTATTAACTCAACCTTAGTAATGAAACGATATACATTATAATATTAAGAACATACTGGAAATGAGAACGAGTGAATTATTATTTCTGACCCTACTATTCTTTCGACGTTTAGACAGTTTTGTTCATAGATACATGGGGATTTAAGATAAAAGTCGAATATATATTTTGCTATAATATTTGAATGAAACAGCAAAACGTTACTTCAGATAGCACTTCAAATGACGTCTGAAAAACGTCATATCTTTGTTTGGAGGTGGTACTAGCAACGTGTTTGGCATGTGCATTCCATATGGGTGAGATATAAAGTCAAGTGACTTGCCAATGTGTGCTCATTAGTATGAGACAGAGTAAAAACTGCAAAGAGCAATTCTCTGGTGCTTTTAAAAACTACGACCAAGAACCCAAGCATTCGTTTCGAAATGTCATTAAAAGCTAGTGATAGTAGCAAAAGACGTACAAAACTCAGAATCCAAGCTAACTGTTGCAAAAGCTCATCAAAACTACTATCGTTCAAAGACTGTAAATCAGTTATGTATGTACATATTTTGAATTTTCATAATCGTACAACTGGTTTAGATGTCTTCTGCAAATTGAAGTAATTAGATAATCTTAGACAGTTTCTACCGGAGTAAATTTTTCACACCAGCTCTTAAAGGGATACAACACACAAATAAATGTTAAGAATCATAATGTTTTAGCTAATCAGCTCGACAAACCAACCAAATTTTATAAAGTTACGACAACACTAAAATACAAATCAATATTCACAAAAATACGTATTCATTGGCCACGCTGCTGCATCTTCAGCGCAAGTGAAGAAATATGTCGAAAAGAAAACACTTCAAACACTACTTCGAATTTTCACTCGTCATTAATTACAGAAAAAAGCATCATTGGATTGAATTCAACAGACTTTATAGAGGTGACAGAAGTATTTCACTAATTTAACATAGTCGGTATCAATATATAATGCGTAATTTTTTCTATGTTTTAACTCGACAAAGGTTTTAGTATGCTGAAGAATAACATTGAAGGGAAAATATTGTCAATTTCTTGATTTCGAACATCTAGAAAACTATACCCCATGATTTCAGGAAACATGCAGATTTGCAGATTTGTAGAAACGATGATAACATTGAAACAAACATGAACAGTTGTGGTAACAGGATGACTAAAATGATGCGGTATGAAGAAACAATAAATTATGTATTTGATGTGAGTAAATACACAAATTTATAACGAGCTAAACCTGCAGCAGAACTTGAAGATCTTGTAAATGTTGTAATGTCAAGCTACAACGATTCAGCGAAAACAGAGTAGGAATGTAAACAGTACAATGTCAGTTTTAAAGCACACATGGTGAATCAGTCCGTGAAGTAGGTTTATCAGAATCAACTACAGGAAAGAAAAACGTTGATGTAAATCAGAAAGTATTAATAGGTTTTGAAAATAATTGAAATATTTTCCAAATTAATAAAATAACATAGAAACATTTTGTTTTATATGGTCGTCCATTTTGATTCTTGATAGCAAATAAAGACATTTTATTAAGCAAAACGTTTCTTCAACGAGTCGCGATTTCATTTTAAATTAATAAGAAGGAACTCATTTAAGAATGTTTTTCTACGAATCTAAAAGTCCAGTGGCTTACAAACATATCAGCAACTTGTGGCAACAAATCAATAGAAACAAAATAAAGAAAATGCTCTTAATTGAACGAATGGTTAACTGAACATTCTACTTTCATATTAAATAAGCAATTGAGAAAAATATTTTCATCCAACAAAATTTATGTTTGTCACGTGGTTGACTCGTGGCAGGCAGACATTATTGTCATGCAAGGAAATAAAAACTAACTATTGATACAAACACATTTTTAACAGCCATATATATTTTCTCCAAGGCGAATAGGCTGAAGAAAGAAAAAGAAAAAGATACAATGCCATAAACAATACTTTCAGAGAATTATTCAAAGTATATTCAAAGAGCTAAGACCAGAACACGAACAGTTTGATGAAGGAAAATAATTCTACATGACAAGAAAGTTATGGATTTGCTCGAAAAGGAAACGATTGAATACGTCTAAGCTTTTTGACGCAAAACATTATCTATTTTCTATAGATTGTAAGGAACTGTAAAGACAGGGAATATTTTATTCAGTATGAAACATGACAACAGATTGATGTTTAAACAAATTTAATTGATAGTTATAATAACACTCATCTCAGACCAATATAAATGACCAGTTAAAGCAAGCAAAGTGGGAACCAGATCAAAAGCATTGACTATTCTATTCGGTAGCTTGACAACAGATACAGTTGGAGCTCTTGAAATTAATTTCTGTGAAATAGAATTTCGAAATTTAAAATAACATTTGGAATGAGCTATCTACCTAACTTCTTAGTTTAACTGAGGCAAGCATCTAGGTATATGACGCACTACCTCGACATTGGTCTGTGATACTGACTATTAGATTTTATTATGAGAGAATTTATGTAAATTATTCACTGGAATTACAAAGTGATGAATAATAGGACTATATAACTAATTTTGGAATACCTTCAATTCATTCAAGGACATTTTTGGACTATATCATTTTGATACATGAAGTCTGTTTGAACATAAGCACTATTCTAGGCTATTGGTACATCAGCACATTCAAGATCAGAATTCATTCGGAACACCACTGGAATTCATTTGGAATACACTATACTGCTGGACTTGTGATAGAACTTTCAGGACTATATAGGACTTAAATCACAATTCTGTAAGTTCTTATTAAATTTTCACTTTTGTATTCTAGAGAAATAAATTATTTGTTGAATTTGACAAAATGTATTGGTTTTCGCTCTTTTCTGTTACTTAGTTTAAGACAACAGAGTCGTAACAGATTATTATAGTTTCTATAACACCGTTCTCCTAACACAATTATTTACCTGCTTCAGCATCCCTATGTGTTATCATGGTAATTAAACCTGTATTATATACTAACTCATCTGAAACAAGTCATCATCTGTTAAAGTTAGTGTAGCACCTGATAATCAGTTTCATCATGTTCTAATGTGGGTGCAATTAAATAATTAGCAGGTTTTAATTTGTATTTTGGCACCGACATGACAAACCTAATAAGATGCATCAATGTATTTTTTCATAACGTAGTGAAAACCACGAAATAAATTTAAGGTTAAGTGTTTAATGATGTCATGCACATACTGATAATCATTATCTGATATGTTTGAATCGACAAGTGATGGAGAAACGTTTATATGGGATGGGATACCGGTTTCAGTAATTCTTTCAAAGATATCCCCGTGTTCCTATGGGTAAATGTCTTTACTCAAATATTTTAATTTCATGACTCCGAAATGTTTCCATGCGTACATAATTCTTTCATGACAAACCTTTCGCTGGTTATTCTATTGACTGCCCCCCCCCCCCCAATTATTTTTCTGCAATACTGACTTTCCTTTAAGCTGTTATATTTTTCCTTCTTTCACGAACCTAACAAGAACAAAATCCATAATAAATTAAATATATTGTCCTCGTTGTTCCTTATGATCTTTAAGTCTTCATGTGAATCATTTTTAAAACAATAATTTCATGGTCATATGCCCGTCATAATCGGAGTAGTTATGAATAACAATAATATGTATTTTGGAGGCTTGAAATTAAAACTTCAGTTTGCTATGTGGTGTGCTTATTGTGTCGAGTCTATGGTCTTAAAATAAGTATCAGAAAAGAGTGAAAATCAACAACCTTTGTAAAATTCAGCAAATAATTTATTTCCCTAACATACAAGTAAAAATGAAAAAGAAAAACTTACTGTATTCAATTCCAAAATAATCCTATAATTACAGACACAAATCCTACTAATTTAAAGTCCTGAATAAAATTCAGTAAAGTCCAACATAAATATAAAGCTGAAGGTCTTGATGTGTCTGTTATAACCTGTATAAGGCTGATGTGTCGAGAGTCTTTCGTTGAATCACAGTAATATAATTCTAGGTTTGATTTCACTTTAAATTCCAATGAATGTCTCTGTCCAAGAATTTTATCAAAGCACGTTTGTATTTCCAGAGAAAATAATCACTTGAATTTAATAAATTAAAGAAAATAGATTCCAGCCCGAAACAATACTGGACACAGCATATAATATAATTTGATTGTGCTAGAACTTAAAGCACGAATGAAAAAAATCCTTTCAATAGAAAGATTATATAGTTCTCTACTTGACCACAGGTTACAATAAGCATTATCTAAAAATAAAAAGAAATACTATTACCTAATGGAAAATAACCTTCAAGAATAATCCTGATGTTTAAAAATTTAAAAAATGTTGGCTATTATTAGAAACCTATTGCTAAAATTAATATAGAACTTGGACATCGTCAAGTACACTAACGAAATTCCAAAACCTAGACCCAGACCCAAAAAACATATTTACTTCTTCTATTCATAATGATCCTGATATAAAGCCCATATACATCGAGAATATTTTAGCTATGTATTAGTTGTTTACAAAACAAAATTAAAAAGTCAAGCAATAACGGAATTCAATTTTGGACAAGGTCAAATCCAACATACAATGTTACATTACAATAGCAAATAATGAAATAAACTTTTATAAAAAAAAACCCTAACAAACAAACAATGCATATTAAATATACATAACACTATATAGATGTTTCAGTTAAATGGTCATATTCTCTTATCTTGTTTTCAGTCATTTCTCCTTCACAAATATGATATATGCTTGATAAATTAAAATACTGATCACCTTGCCCTGTAAGCACCATGGATTTTGCATACTAAACAAGAAACTTTAACTCCTGCTGATTTTATTTTAAAATTTTACCAGTCGTGCATTACATCGATCGAGTTAAATGTTGCAGTATCAGGTGATGCATGCGCATCACATAATTTTACTAATGAAGAAATTTATGTTGTTTCAACATAATATACTTTTCCATCTTTTGTTGTCGTTAGCATCGCCATACTGAAATACAGTTGTAATTTCTCTTTCTATCTGAGCTATTCTATCAGACTGAATGCAAGATGATTAAACTATTTCATAAAAATTCACCTGCCTATGAAATTCTTCTTCATTTTATATTTTAAAATCTTCTCTTCTTTTACATAATATGTATTACGCCCAGTCATGTGTCAGTATAAATTGTATTCTGACGGTCTCTAGGACAGTTTAAGTATTTGAGATTGATTCAACAGCATAGAGATAAAAAGTAATGTTGTCCGCATTTTGTATTTTGATACAAGCATATTTAGTTTTTACCTATTCAGGCAAATTGATATATGAGTTTTTCCCCCTGAGCAGTTGATACGTATCTATGTTCATTATCAAATATTCAGTTCTTCCAAACTTCTGTCTTGTATTATGGCAAGTAACATGTGCTAAAAACGTTCAATGTCAGTGCCAAGTTCACCTCTATTTAATATATTTCAATTTGCTTCTGTGGTTAGTATTTATTTCTCAACTTGTTCTTTACCCTGGACGGGACTCTTCATTTCTAAACATTAATTCGTCTTGAAATAAGCTTAGTAACATTGAAAAATTCATGCAAATCTTCGTTGTAGCCTCTGTATAATCATTAATATTTATCTTAAGGGCCCTCTAAAGCGTTTCATTTGTTCACTCACCCTCTTGATTTCTTTTCTAGGTACATACGTGTCAAAAATACTGAAATTTTATGGTTTAAGCTATTGATTTTTCACGTCTCGAAATGTTGCTTTAATTCAATTTAACTGACGCTATTTTAATATATTTAGCTACTATTTTAAGACGCGTGTAAACCGAGTATATATTTCTGAACCATATCTCATTTCTTTTACTTCACTGATTTTGTGTAGAACTACATCACTATTTTACAAGTTCGTGTTTTAAGTCACTTTTGATGCGCACAAGTTCACACTGATTTCAATTTGTATATAACATCACTATTTGGGTTGTACACTTTGACATAGAACACAAGTTGAAGAGAGTTTCGTTTTCACGTATATCGTCACTGTTTTAATCTGCGTACACGAGTTAAAATCATGATTTGATTTTAATTTATGTATTATATCACTATTATAAGCGATAATATAATCAATTGCTCTCTCACATCCGGTGTAGATTTAGTTATACAAAATCTCCAGCACTGTGAATATGATAAAATAACTTTCATAATTGTTGAATATGTTCCTAAAGTATAAACTATAGAGAGACTCTCCAGTTATAATGGCATGTATTCCGATAACACTTTAAAGACCCAAATGAACATGTTTTTCACAATCCATTCCTAGCAACGTCACAATTTCTAAACATTGCGAGGTAAAATAGATCAACCGCAAATATTCTCTGCTCTTATCGAGTCCAAGAGGAATAGAGTTCCAATCGTTAAACTGCTCGACGTTGTTATTTAACGGAATGAAGTTCTGTCGATCATCATAGAAACAACTTAACTAATTTCCAAACATTATTTATTTTTATTTAATGCTCTGTTAAATTCTACATGACAAAAATAATATTTCTCTAAAATTATCATTAGAAAATGTTTAACTTCCCGGGCACGGATTTTGCAATTACACTGGCTATGATTTAGCAGCTCAGTTTGGTGGAAAATATTCACTTCAAGAGTAGTATTTGTACGTTAGCAAGGCATGTTTTATAGGATTTAACGGCACATCAGTACAGTCCTGGTTATACAGCATCTACTAAGTTTGGCATCAACAAATAGCCAACACAGCAAAGAAAAAACAGCAAAAGCAAAATATTGTTGAATCCACCAAATACTTTTGAAAAACAAGTTCAGTTGGGGGGTTTTTTTTGTTATAAATTAAAGAACTTTTATAAAAACTCTAAGACTATCCCATCTGGAACAGGGCACGACGGTTGTCGCACCAAGAGAGGACGCGAGTGAAATATCATGAAACAGTGTTGTAACTATGGTTTTCATCCTTGAAATGAATCCTTATTAAGGCGTTTTCTCTTCTTTTACGTTGATAATTGATAAAAATTTGAATTTAATGTTTCGTCGAATGCTATTTCCCGCCTGATTCACTGTCTGCTTCGCCGGTACATAAGCCTCAATATTAAGAAAAGTAGGTCATGGCAACCAAAAACACATTTTTTTATGGGTGATAACATAAGTGACAAACGTGAATGTCACATGAGAAGTCATGAAAATACACGCAAATGTGTCCGGGAAACTGTGCTACATATAAATTCCTAAAGACAAAAAAAGCCAATCGAACAAGACAAGTAGACGAGTGTCTCCTACACCCACTGGTACTTTTTGTCTGTGATGACTTCAAACGTGAACACACCGATCAAACGTCAGAACTTTTATATAAAAAAGTGTCTAATACCCTGCAAGGAGAACATAATGTATGCACTAACTGGATAGGATTGGTCAGTGTTGACTTGGAATTTCGTGACCATTCACTAAAGGGCCTGCGTTTATCAATTAAGTATATTTTGTGACCATGGGACTGTCTAGCTATCAAACTCATATAAATATCATGGAATATAAATAAGGACAAGAAGTATATGGCTATATCGTCAAATTATATTTCAATTTTATCCAGTATGGGGCATGCAGAAAAAGCAAAATATCAATGTAGAATTTTCATTAAACGAATGGTAAAGCCAAATGAACTATAAGTTCAATCATTCAGGCATTGTTTGCATTCACCAGTACGCACTCAGAGGATTGTAACAAAATTTAATTAGGGATCATGGAGAATTAGAAAAAGATAATAACCTCATACAACTTTATTTAATCAACTACAGTGCAAGTCGCCTGCTTTGAATTTCATGGTTATGTTCAAATAACAGCGTTCAACCCTTTCCTGGCGCAAGCTTAGAAAAAAGTTTTATTTTTAGACTCCCCAACCGCGTCAACTCTATTCCTGTTCAGTGGATTCGGAAAAGAGACGTTTTTAGGCGATTGAAATTATTTTATCGTTCTTCATTGCTCTAAAGAAAGAAAGAACGATAAAAAAGAAACGAGTTTTGGAATTTCCGCGAAAGGATGATTAAGAAGAGGATAATTCCCAATTGTGAAAGCTAGTCAACAAGGAACCTGCGTCCTTACTTGGCCTAAAAATATCTGTACTCATCCCTTTATTATGTATATCTGTATTATGCGTTTCATTATTTATTCATGATTGTAGAATGTCAGGGTCATTTAGTAGATAATATATTAAATATAAAATGTTGTCCAGTTTGTATATTGCAAAGCTTTGAGAGAGTGGGCTTGTACTTTAAGATAGTCATTGCGTTAGTTAAACGTGTTACT
The DNA here is from genome assembly GCA_016617855.1 of Megalonaias nervosa. NCBI lineage: Eukaryota > Metazoa > Mollusca > Bivalvia > Unionida > Unionidae > Megalonaias > Megalonaias nervosa. The sequence continues at coordinate 30,325 of JAECUM010029867.1, forward strand.
GTGGCCTTTTGACCTTGGGTTTTGTAAGAAGAAATCTTGTTGTAAGAAGAAATCTTGTTAACGATTTGATGGAATGAGTTCAGGTTATGGAATTAACCCTTAGGAAAACCAGGTGACCTAATTGCGGATTGGTTAGCTGCTAAAGGAACTGACCTTGTTTACAGTTAAAATTTTCTAGAAATGATTATTCGTACCTCGTTCAGAACCTGAAATTGCGTCTTAGTTTTTCACATGAGAAGAGTTATTCCTAGCATAAACATTAGTCTTATCGGAATCAAACTGGCCTTGAGAGGATTGAATTATTTATGGATTTATTTCAAATATTCATTTTAGTTAAAATGTACGAATATAACTTCGGATTAAGTAGCCGTGTTGGAATTACTGTGAATTCATTTATAGCCATTCTTGGATTATATCATTGTGATACAACAAGACTATTGACGCATCAGCACAATATATTGAACTTGATTCGGAATACCATTGGAACTCATTTGGAATACTCGATACTTTTGGACTTGTGATAGAACTTTAAGGACTATTTAGGATTTCATTCACCATACTGTAAGTTCTTTTTAATTTTTCACTTTGTATATCTTGGGGAAAAATTACTCGTTACATTCTATAAACTTGCTGGTTTTCACTCTTTTATTTACTTAGTTTATATATTGAGTCTAAGTATGATGTCAGAGAAATAAAGTCACTTTTAAGCAATTAATCATTAAATATAATGCTAAAATCAATCTTTGCAAATGGCATGACATACTGACCCATTGAATTTCATAGGCAAAAACATAGGAATTGTGTGTCGGCACAACTCTCTTCTGACAGTAAGTACTAGTCTTATCTAAACAAAGATTTTGCTCGAAAGAAAGGGATATGGACGTTGGATAAAGGGATATGTACGTTGCATAAAGGGATATGGGCGTTGGATAAAGGGATGTGTGTGTGTGTACCTGTAAGGTATTCATGTAATCGTGCTAGTAGTGTCTTTGAAATATAAAATAGTCTTACAAAACCTGTGCAGTATAACGATTTCTTGATATGGAGCAAATGAAGTCTCAAAAATCCAAAGCAGCAGAACGATTTGTTTGATACAGAGAAAATGAAGTCTCAAAAAAACTAAGCAGTACACGGATTTGTTTGATATAGAAAAAATGAAGTCTCCATAAAACTAAACAGTACACGGATTTATTTGATGTAGAGAAAATGAAGTCTCACAAAACAACGATTTCTTTAATATAGAGAACATGACGTAGAATAGATAAATGGCATTGGAACCTTGCAATGTTGTTCTAATTGCCCGGAATATGTTTATGGTTTATATACAACACCGATAGTATCAAAGTGTTGGGCATGTGATTTGATTTAACACCTTACGACAACTTTGAACAAAATGATGTTTATATTAAGTAGATAGCATTCCTTTTTTTGTGCATGTATTGAGATTATATCAAATAAATGGTATTAAGCAATAATTTAGCAAGAATAGAAAACATCATATTTTCATTTTCTTGAATGTTTGCCAGAAAGTAATAACTAAAAATGGAGCCTAGATTTTGTAACCTTCGTCTGTCTGTGCAAGCTAGAAAGCTAAAATATACTTATATCAGAAAGAAGAAATCATAATAAAAGTATTTGAAAAGTATCTAGAACATACATATAAAAATAAATGTGACCAAAAGAATGGAAATTAAATCTTCTAGTCCCATTAATATAAGCTACACACAAATAAATCGCTAAAGGCACAGAAATGAAGTCTATTCTACTCAAGACGTCCAACATTATACATAGCTATCGTACAGAAATTTTTTACATTTCAAATGCAAATTTCTAAGAAAAGACATAGCGAGGGCCCAATTCATTTCCATTTGAAAGAATGTCCACAGTCCAAACACACAGAAATATGCGAAGATTTAATATCAAAAGTATAATAAAAAAAACTCACCCCTAACCCAAGCAAGATTTAGCGGAGTCTCCTCGTTACCAGATTATACTTTGTAATGTTTATGAGTGGGGGTTTTCTGGGGGAGTAGAAATCGTGAAACTGATTCTATTGCGATTATTTACCGATGTAAGCTCAAATATTATTTATACAGAACATATTAAATATATTTAAATTCCATCCCTGCATTATTGGTTGATGCGAAATTACAAAAAAAAAAACACGTACGTATTGGGAATAAAAAATATTGTGCAAGTAATACAAGAGTAATAAAATAAATAAAACTGGATTTCTTCCAACAAACATGATATATATACTTGAATAGCACATTAGAAGTAGAATGATCTGACAATGTTATTTTTTTTCAAAAATTATTGTCCAGATGAATTTAGACAATACGTAACGTTCAAATGATTCTAGTATTGCGCTGGATGCGATGAGAAATGTGTGTAGATTTCATGTTTAACTCGATATTGTCGCTCGACTAAGTTTGCAAGAGTGCAGATTTCATGTTTACTCGATATTGTCGCTTGACTATGTTTGCAAGAGTGTAGATTTCATGTCAATCTACTTGATATTAGTGTTTACCCATGTTTGTAATAGTGTAGATTTAATGTCAATCTACTTGATATTAGTGTTTACCCATGTTTGTAATAGTGTAGATTTCATGTCAATCTACTTGATATTAGTGTTTACCCATGTTTGTAATAGTGTAGATTTCATGTCAATCTACTTGATATTAGTGTTTACCCATGTTTGTAATAGTGTAGATTTCATGTCAATCTACTTGACATTAGTGTTTACCCATGTTTGTAAAAGTGTAGATGCAACATTTCATGCATTAACACTTAAAAACCCATAATGTAAGCGTCCCTGAGATTCATGTTTCCAAATTAAGTATAAAGATCTCCAGCTGTCCTAAAGAAATTTGAACTATGGTTTACAAAATTCGAGTCATAAAGGACTGGTTTAAATTGTTTCCGTTTGAGTACCGTGGATTTCAAGACTTAAGAGAATGTAATAGATTCCGTAGAGAAAATTTTGATCACTACAAAATACTCTTTTTGAATGCGCACAAACAGAACATTTGTGGAAATAGAAGCAAATACTTGTTTTCATGCTAAATTGACGACGATTTAAAATGCAATTTTCCTGTTGCATCTCATTGCAAAAAGATATGGACATTCCTCTTCGTCTTTAGAATGAATTCTCAATAGCGTGGTCTATTATTGATTATTGCCAAGAAAATATTAAATGTTTTTAAAAATACAAATACGATTTTGTGAACTGATGGCAAATTATGTACCTTAATATAAAGCATTAGGATGATTTTATAATATTAAAATAATAATAGTGGGTTTTTGCAAGGAGATCTGAACCAAATATAAATTCACAAAATTCATTGGAAGTTCTTGATTTTTATGGAAAGATCAAATTGGATTCAAGAGAGTGTGTAAGAAGAAAATAATTTATAGAGTGTAGTCAGTACAGAACATGCCATATGTGAAGGAGTTGGAGTCTTCTCAGTAAGGAACATGTCACGCGTGAAGGAAATAGTGTACTCTGTACTGAACATGCCACCTGCGAAGGAAATAGTGTTCTCTCTACTGAACATGCCACGTGTGAAGGAAATAGTTTTCTCTGTACTGAAAATGCCACGTGTGAAGAAAATAGTGTTCTCTCTACTGAACATGCCACGTGTGAAGGAAACAGAGAGTGTTCTCAGTACAGAACATGTGTCGTGTGATGGAAATAGAGATTGTTCTCTGTACTGAACATGCCACGTGTGAAGGAAATAGAGTGTTCTCTGTACAGAATATGTCACGTGTGAAGGAAATAGTGTTATCGGTACAGAACATGCCACGTGTGATGAAATTAGAGAGTGGTCTCAGTACAAACAGGCCACGTGTGATGGAATTAAGAGTGGTCTCAGTACGGAACATGCCACGTGTGATGGAATTAGAGAGTTTTCAGTACGGAACACGCCACGTGTGAAGGAAAGGTTAAAAGTGTCTTTGCGAAAGACAACAGAGAAACAGAATGGAAAACACCTCTTCCCAAACACTTATCACAACGAAATAATCAGCGCTTCTAAGAAGAAAACAAAGCCAAATCAAAGGAGTTTCATGAAAAAAGCAATATTTTGTTTATAGCTGTGTATTCTTTGCATTATATAATAAATAATTATCAGGGTGATAGCCGCGGATTCCTCAAAATTCAGTTTTTCTCAAAGAAGTTAATAATGTTCTAATCCCCAACTTCTATATCCTTACTTTTCCTGACTGCAACACTCGAATATACTAATAAGATGCAGAATACAAGTATCACATTTAGTGTTATATAAAATAACTATTATGGTTGTGGAAGTCAGCCCTAGGAGATGTATAACTAGTACCTACAAATAAAATCACCTGTTTAAAACTTACTGCCTACCGGCTTGAATGAACAAAACATTTTTAATAATAATAATAATCATTTACTTTTTATTATAATCCAACGTGCTAATAAGTAGTCCTTTGAGTTAAATTTACATAAAGGACTATCTTTTAAAAGAGATTTTAATCAAAAGGGAAAAATGTGTTTTCTCTTTTTCGTAAGTCCTAATTTTCTTACCCATGCAGGCCGTTCTCTGTTAAACCTTTTGCATAAAAAAAATTAAGAAAAAGACTGACGTATATTGCTTGCGTCCATAGATAAAAGAGCGTTTCGAAAACACCTTTTTCAACTCGGTGGCTTGAGTTCATCAACAGATAAAAACCATACAACGTAGAAAGCATTTGGAAGAATTATGCCTTGAAAATGTTTAAAATGCAGGAGATTCCAGGGACTTCAATCTCATAGATCCCTAGCCTACTTTTTTTATGTTCTCCTTAAACAAAAGGTCTGGATCCACTCATTACCTTTTGAAGACTTATATTTGACTAATGCTTTTCCCGCTTGTCATTGTCACATCATGTTTCTCTAAACAATACACAGACTGGCTGAAGGCATTGAAAATTCACGAGAATGCACATAGAGTAGTCCACACTGCATAGGATTCATAAAATATCGAAAAACATTCCACCGCTCATGATTGAATAACTGAAGTAAAGCAGATGTTCATCACTGATCTAGCGTTCCAAAAAGTATATATATATATATATAGATATATATAGATATATATATACATATAGATATATATATATATATATATATATATATATATATATATATATATATATATATATATATATATATATATATATATATATATATATATATATATATATATACTTTTAAATATGCTCTTTCTTATACCGGTATAGCTTTTCCCATGGTACGTCCAATGGTACTTTTTCACTGTACCGGTACTTACACAGTTTCCATCATTAAGGAAAGAACGGAAATTCCCGAGTAGTTTTGTTACTAATTTAATGATAATAATTGCATGTTTTCATTTTTTTATGATAAATTTATTTTAAAAAATTATAATTTCTTTTTACAAAACAGTTGTATTTGTCACAAATTCGATTTGAATGTTACAGCTATAATTATATTTATGCTCTTTTTATAAAATGTTTGTCACGTATACCAACACTGTGGTCACATGGGGTGTTGTGAAATGTATTTGGGATAAATCCTTTTGGACAAAAATTGGATTACATTTGTTTAGTCATTTACTATCGTATATTAATATGTTAAGTTGACGTATTCCGTTGGTAAGACTTCGAATCATCCTACGATGATCGGGACAGCAGTTATTTCTGTTGGAAATTTACCTAATTTCTCAAGTGCACTAAATATTTTCTCATTTGTTGAGTAAGATTGTTTTATGTTTACTGATCCTGTCTAATAAATATCTTGTCCGGGTGTTGGCATCGAACTCGAAGTTTTTCTTCCTTTTATATTAATAGTGTAGCCAGCAAACTGTAGGCTTCAGTGTCAACACTTCGATTTTTATCTACAAGCTCTCAAATATCAGAACAATGTCTTCCACACGGTGTAAGCCATAATGGGGGCTTAATCATCCCACTTTAGTTACAGTTTTTAGATTACATCTTATACAACAATTAACATTCACATAGCAGTCGTCTAATATAATATACTGACCAAATATTTGGGTAGGGGCTGCGAATTTATTTTGAGCTGAGCTATTTTATTTCCTTTATTCTTAATACAATTAATTGTTTTTAAAAAAAATAATAAAACATCCGACATAATCAGGTGCTATTTTGCTCTAAATCAGAGCAACATATTTTCCAACAATTGGCAGACGGATTTTGTTTCAAACAAAGCGTCAGGTCCCTGCCCCAGAACACTAAATTTGATGCCCCTAATATAATAGCGGTATATCGTGGTACCTATCGCAGAATGTTCAAAAACCGCGGTACAAAAGTTTTAGTGATACCCAGCATTACTCTTATGCATTTTTATTGGAAAAGTCTCTCTTTGAATAATATTGTAAGCATCGGGGGGGGGGGGGGGGGGGGGGCTCACGCGTTGACAGGAGTGAGCGTGCAGTTACTATTTTAACAGAGTACATGCATACGGAAAAATCCTAGAGAGTGCTTAAGGAAAATATTTTTATCGACTATATTGTTGCTTCACGAACTTTATTTCAGATCACGGATCTGAAGCCTGCTTCGCAAAAGGTGGAAGACTGCCAACAATGATCTAATTGGCACAACATCACACAGACAATTTCAGATTGGAAAACAGGCACAGATTCCAGAGGTCGCCTAGCAACAAGGGCGACTACGAGGCTAAAGAAACGCCATAAAAGGATCCATTATTCCCCCATCATCATAAATAGACACGATTAAAAATCCAAACACCGTAAAAAGATCCATTATTTCCCCATCATCATAAATAGACACGATTAAAAATCCAAACAACGTAAAAGGATCCATTATTCCCCCATCATCATAAATAGACACGATTAAAAATCCAAATACCGTAAAAGGATCCATTACTCCCCCATCATCATAAATAGACATGATTAAAAATTCAAACACCGTAAAAGGCAGCAATCTTCCCCTATCATAATAATGAAACCAAAATTCGATATTCCAGCAATAGCATTAAGTCTTTACTACAAGCATTGAAATGTGTTTTGTCAGCGTGTCCACAGCCAAGTAGTTGGAATGTGTAATTTATTCGTATTGGCTTGTAACCGAAATTTAACTTCGCAAAACTTAGCCGTCTTTTATCATTATTTATTTATTTTCGATTTTTGTAATGTTGTATTTTATTTTTTTGTGGGCGGGGAGGGGAGGAGAGGAGAAAAAAAAGTCGTCTCGCCCTGATTTCCATTTATAACATTGAACAGAACGGAAACGTTTATAATTAGCCTAAAAATGGGTCTAAAATGGAGAAAATGTCAGAGTTTTACATGGAAAATACATCCCTACTTCCAAGAGGAAGGATTTCCTTGATAAAAGATGCTTAATATAGCAATGTTCCAGTAAATTTAGCCCTACATAGTATATAAGATTTAAAAGATTCGTTTCTAGTGCTTTGTGTGATTTGACTGATACAACTGTAATTGAATCTGGCTGAATCAGTCAGAGAAATAAAACCGTCAGCACAAGTTTTAGTCAGCTTTGACCTCAATTTTAGAACCTACAGAAGATAAATTATCTATTCAAGAAAAAACTATTTATCGAACTGAAAGAATCAAGCACTCAGTTAAACCCAGAGAATCAGTCAGTGAAATAAAACCATCAAAATAACTCTTAGTCAGTTGCAATCTCAAAGCCTGCACATGATAAGTCCGCTATTTCAAGAAAAACAAACCATTATCGAGCTGACAGAATGAAACACTCAATTAAACACAGATAACAAATCCCAGCTTAGGAAGATAGACGTTCAAAAGATTGAAACTGCTACTTTAGAAAATTGATCAGTGATCTTTACCACTGCTCCAGACGGTCTTGTCAGTGATGCCATTTAGCCTAAACAAAAACGAGGACTTAAAGAAAATTAGACACTGGGTGATATATTCAGATCCCACATTCTCAGAATCCCTTTCCCATGCAAAATAACAGGTCACAGCCTTGTTGGGCACCTAACATGCTAGAGCTCCTGCTATGATCAAGTCAAAAATTAAACTGTAAATAATATGGCGTAATCATTGAAGCAGGACCTACGAAAAAATAATCATAACTCAATGAAAAGTCAACGTGAGGTCATGAAAAAAGGTAAAGTTTTATCAAGAATACAAAACGAAGCTACTGCTTCATCGCAAGAGGGTATAGGTAGATTGGTAACTAAGGGGGTACTTGCATAAACAAAAATCGTGTAAGAAAGGTTGAAAATTGACCTGAAATATAATTTAACTAGCTTGTTCACGGATTTAAAAAAAAAAAAAAAAAACAGTATCCCTCGTCTTGTCTATAGTAAGTAGTAGTATACTAAGAGGCTGATCCTCAACCAAAAGCTGAATCTGGACCAGAACCCCAAATTTGTCGGAGAAAGAATAAACCTTTTTGCTAGAAATTTCATATTGAACAATGAAATATTATATAATATGGGATATCCGTCAACGTCAATAAGACATGTTGGATTTGATCTGACAAACAAATTTTATAAGAGATTTGATTCAATAAAATCAGCCTCATGCTATACTGGCATAAAACCTAAAATAATAAGCGACTATATTAAAAAAGTTGGATATCATATATCACCAAAATATGGGTCAGTATGGTTATTCGCAACTGAAAATGACGAACGAATAAGAGGTTGGTCAGATGATTTGATGACATTTATTGACAATATGGTTGATATTTTATTTGATAATGATATTTCTAAAGCTAAATGTCAAAAATAAACAGCTACTGTTGTAACCATATTTTATGATAATTTTTTTCATACCTGCTGACTCTCATTGGTAGGATATCCGTTAACGTACTATCAATAATACGAAACTCACGTATTAAATCGTCCATATCATATTTTACACCTCGCAAGTAAGATCGTATCTGATCAAGTAATTTTTTGAGGTGATACTTGCTGTTTTACAAGAATTTTTTTTTGTTTCAAGTTTGGGTTCAATTTTTTTTACAAGTGTTGAAAGAGAGACACCGACACCAGATATTATTAACAAAAACGGATTTAATAATGCTCCACTTGAGATTATACCAGAGCTAGTCATTAACAATGGCAAATATGATATTACTCGAAGTATTCTACGGTAGTATTTATAACATTCTTTTACACACCAGAGGTTTTTATGATAAAATTTGTAATATTGTACTAGCGCTTGAACATCTTGTTTTGGAATTTCTTCTGAAATATGATTGAAATCGATTATATGTTTTTTTCATTATACAATATTTTATAGAAAGACAAAAGTTCTGGCACCAGCAATTGAATCAAGAAACTCACGGAAAATATCATTTTTAGGATCAGCCATACAAATTCTGTATTTGTCATAAACATCTGATGAAGTATCCTTATATCGTTCATCTGTTAGTACCTCATTTTTCTTTAACCAAGCGTATGATTCAAAAGTAGTTCCTACAAATCTGTTTCATTCACCAAATTACTGTAATCGCTTTCTGTTTTATCAATATACCCTAATACCAAGCTTACTTGATCTAACGTGTAATTTTTTAAAACAAGATGTTGTCTGATAATTACATATGCGGCCACAAAATTTGCTAGCATTAATTTTTGGAGTGATTTTAATTTAATTGTTATCAGACCAATAGCAGAAGCTACTTTTAACATTTATTTTTCATATGGTTTTGTGAGTATTTTCTCGACTTCATTGTAATAATTTCGTAATAACAATTGTTTAGAGCGCTGGATTGATGGAAATAAATATCATCTTCTTTATCTATATCAAAATAAGAATCAGGCTTTGCTACTAAATCTGTTTGGCTGACTTTATCAAAAACTTTTCTCGCTCAATATCATTAAGATCACTAATTTCATCGTCAAAATTTTTTATTATCTTTATAGATCTGTCAATAATAATCGGATCAAAGTCTGGTCTTTTCCGTATCATTGGCAAAATTGCATTTGAGTATGCTTTAATAATTAACTCAGTGTCTGGTGTCATAGTAACGATTTTAATTAGGGTTTCTTTGTCGTGGTAGTACATACCGAGATACTTAAAAATTTCTCGTTTTAAAAAACTATTGTATAACTTTTTGTTTCTTTTTATTCTTATTATTTTAGATTCCATAAATCTGTTGAGACCACCATGACTATCTTCTACAAATTTTTTTATATCTTCTCTTTGACCGTAAGCTCGTTGTTTTATTAAGTTCGATTTTATTATCAAATCCAAATTTCCAAGATCAAGCTCGAGCAATATTTTTAAAAATATAATTCCAACTTGTTTAAGTTCTTCTAGACAATCATCAGGATAACAGTATCTACTTATCACTTCAAAATTTTCTATTGCTTCTTTTAGTTGTGGTCCCCGCATATACATAACACGAACAAAATTTTTTTCCTCCTCTGACAATGGAGAATTTATCATTGGAATTGAATAATTTTTTCTTCTGGTATTTATCGCACGTGCCGCTAGTGAATCATCTCCAACCTTTTTGGCTGGGTTAAAAATATTATCATAAAATTCTGTCGCAAGGTCTGTAAACCATTGTGTTGTCATTATTTTATAGCATTAGATTAAATTTGATCATCAAGTGTATATATTTGAAATGCGGTCAGTCCTGGGAATGGATGCTCAGCAGCAAAAACATTAACTCGAAAATATAAGTACTTGTTAACAATATTTTCTGTCAGGACTGTAAAATATTGTGCTGTTGAAATATACGTATTTACTGCACTATATAATGTTGTCCAGTCGATATCATTGTTTGATCCTTCCAATTGCCAATTATAAATTCGGCCAACACTAGAGTTTAATCGACCTCGCAAATGAAATTGCCAAATAGCAACTGCAGTAGGACATTTAATTTTGATCCAAAAATTTTCAACTTCTCCGTTGGTCGTCCACTCATGTCTATCAGAGAAAGCGTAATAAGGATAATTTTCAGGATAATATGATAATGCGCTTACCTCAAACCCGGCTCGGTTGTCAGTTGCTTTATAAAGTGTTGGAATATATCCAACATTATTTTTAGTTCGTTTTATACCACTAGACAGACTATCAACATAAGCTTTATTTGTCAGATGATTAAGGTTAACTGGAACATATGTAGTAGTTATTTTTTTGTCTCTCATGTTTATGTTGCCTGTCACTGGTCCACCAGATTTCTTAAAATATGGGGTAAGTTCTTCTTTTAACTGAGCATAACTAATAGCATCAGCATCGGCTTGTGGTGAGGTTGTTGGTAGTCCAGTTATTTTTGAATTATTGCTCATTGTAAGGTTACCTGTCATTGTGTCGCCGGCTTTGTTAAGTTTATTATCGTCAACAGAATTTAGTTGTGCATAACTTACAGCTTGTGTTTGATTTAAGTTTTCTGGCGGATATACAGTTTCTAAACTTAATACTCGTCGACCTGACATGTTAATATTACTTGTCATTGTGTCGCCGGCTTTGTTTAAGTTTATTATCGTCTAGAGATTTTAGTTGTGCATAACTTACAGCTTGTGTTTGATTTAAGTTTTCTGGCGGATATACAGTTTCTAAATTTATATTTTTTTTTCCTGACATGTTAATATTACCTATAACCGTTCCGCCGATTTTATCAAATTTGTTATCATCCACATACCTCAACTGTGAATAACTTACCGCTTGTGTATAATTTAAGTTTGCTGGTGGATACCTGGTCTCCAATTTTTTTTTTTTTTTCTGACACATCTAAGTTACCGCTTAAAGTTCCGCCTGTCAGTGAAAACTTATTATCGTCGACGGATTTTAGTTGTGTATAACTCACCGCTTGAGTTTGATTTAAGTTTGTTGGTGGATATCCAGTCTCCAAATTTATAAATTTTTTTCCTGACATATCTAAGTTACCGCTTAAAGTTCCGCCTGTCAGTGACAACTTGATATTATCCACATACCTCAACTGTAAATAACTCACCGCTTGCGTATAATTTAAGTTCGCTGGTGGATACCTGGTCTCCAAATTTATTTTTTTTTCTTTCTGACATATCTAAGTTACCGCTTAAAGTTCCGCCAGATTTATCTAGTTTATTACTGTCGACGGATTTTAGTTGTTTATAACTAACAGCCTGTGTGTTATTAAAATTTATTGGCGGATAATCTGTTTCTAAACCTAGTACTCGTTGATTTGACATAGACAGGTTTCCTGTCATTATATCACCAGATGTTTTTAGATATCCCGATAAATCAATATTGCCGTTTGTTATTGTACTTACAGCTGATGAATCTCCTAATGTTGTTCCAAATTTTGTATAATAGCTCATTATTTATTTAATATAACATAAAATTGTTAACATTAGTCAGTTTAATATAACATAAAATGCATAACAAACAATGGCAAAGTTAACGACAACGTCGTCACCGATATTAAATTTTGATACAGAGCGGTTGGTTAAAGATAAACGTAACAATGAACTTCCAGATTGTCATTATCTTATTGTTGGACGAACTGGGTCGGGAAAAACAAATTTACTTATGAATTTACTGCTGGGCGATAATTTTAGCTACGATCGAGTTTATAGTTATACAATTAATCCACAGCAAGATAAGTACGAGCTACTTAACGAATATAATAACAAACTTCGTGATGATCTTGATGCTGGTGAAGATTTTTTTATTATCAAACAACCAGAAGAACTTGTTCCAGTTAATCAACTTGATTCGTCCAAGCATAAGATAGTAGTTTTTGACGATATTCCGCTAAATAATGTAGAGATGAATAAAATAAAATCATATTTTTCACTATCACATAATAAAAAATGTAATTCTGTTTATTTAGCCCAAGGTTTTTATAATGTTCACAGATTTATTCGGCGAAATACTGGTTGTTTTATATTATTTCCGAGACTGGACAATGTTGACGTTAGAAATATTGCAAACGAGCAATATGGTGATGTGACAAAAGATAAATTTATTGAATTATATCATAAAGCGACAGCGGATAAATATAACTTTTTCTTGTTCGACAAACTTACACATGATCCAACTAAAATGTTTCGTTGTTGTATTGAAAATTATCTGCAGTAAGTTTTTGTTTTCGGTAGAAAATTATTTATAATTTTCCCAATTTTATAAAATTTATATATATATTAATAAAATGGAAAGACAAGCAAAATACAGAAAACATACAGAAAATCTGAAAAAAAAGCTTGTTCAGTCTAAAGCTGAACTTAGACAGATGATTCAACAAGCACGACGTGGCCAAGTGGCTGCAGAGGAAACAGCAGCAACAGTTCTCAAACCGGTTACTGAAGCACTACTTGGAAAACAACCTGAAACTAAACCGCTGTCAGAAGAAGAAGTTAAGCGACTACAGGAAAAAGGTTTAGTTGGTATTTTTAAGGAACAACAAGAAGCAGCTGCTGCAAAAATTATTGGTAGATCTGACGAGGAAAGAAAAAGATTAGGTGAAGAACTTTCAGCACATATTCTTAATCCCGTTGCTAGACAAGCTGAAATAGATTGGCTTATAAATCATCCACTTGAACTTGAAAAGAAGATTAGCAAATTTAACAACTGGGCCGATTAGAAGAAAGTTAGAAGATATAGAAAAAAAAGTTGAAAAAGAAGCTCTTAGAAAAGAAAGAGAAGAAGAATTTGAACTTGATAGAAGAAATATATTTGATAGAATAAAAACAATTATGAATATGATGATTTTAATAAAGAGTATGGATATAAAAATATTAGATTACATCATATTGAAAAAGATAAATTTAAGGCTGATGAAAAATTAGAGAAACTGAGAGAAATAGAAAATAAAGGTCAAGGTAAAGATAATATCAGAAATATAACAGTAAAAAATGAAAACTACAAGCAAAATATTAGATTATATCGACATGCAATTATTGCTGGACTTTATGAGCAAGTTATTACTAATATAGCAAAATTAAACAAAAAATATAAATGTGAACCTTACCTTAGTACTATAGATACTGAAGCAAAGTTTTATGATGAGGAAAAACTAGATTATGAAAAAAAGTGTTAACTGAAGGTAAGAGAATAACAGAAGAAGAAGCTCTAAAAAGATCACTTGAAAAGGCTGAAAGTTCGCCATTGCAAAAAAGTGTAATTGAAATTGAAAAACCGCTAGTAACTGGAACTGGGTTAAAAATATATACATCAACTGCCGAAATGATAGGCAGATTAATGCTGCTGATATCATCAAAAGAAGCTGGAGATGTTGGTGCTGAAATTGACAATGAAATTATTGATATACTTGGTCATTTAAGATCGGAAAATTTATTAACATCTGACGAGTACGAAACTTTACACGGCGACTTAATTTTATAAATATTAATTTTATAATTTTTCCAGTTTTGTAAAAATATAATAAATAACAATGTCAACAACATTATTACTAGACTCTAGTACAGCCGCGATAGCTAACGCGACAGCTAACGTGAAAGATAGCGCACATTTTTCAGTAAATTATATTCCGCTAATACAACTTGATACTGAAAAACAGTACGAAATTGGACTAATTTCATGTACGTGTTGGCATTCCATGGCTAACGTAAAAGCTGGTGTCAATGATGAATTTATGTTTTATTCTGGCATTAAGTAGTTAATTAAAATTCCGCAAGGAACCGACAACGTAACTGATTTAAATAAAACAATACGCGAATTTATAACATTTGTAGGAGGAGTCGCTGACAATTTTGAGCTAACACCAAATTATAATATTTTACTCGCCAGAATAACATTAAAAAATAATTTGATAATAGATTTTTCAGCAGCAAAAAACATAGCGTCGCTGATTGGATTTACTCACAAACAATATGGATCAACCACAAAACAAACTATAACATATGACGGTGATTTTCCGGTAAATATAACCGACGTAAACACAACATTAATAAATTGCTCCATTGCGTCTGGATCTTACTCAGCTCAGGGCAGTAAAGGACTAACGATATATAGTTTCTCACCAGTTGTTCCACCGGGATCGCTCATGCAAATTAGTCCGCGCCAAGTTATTTATTATCCGTTAAATGTTGAAAATCAAATAACAGCAATAAATATGTAGTTGACAGATCAATCTGGACGACAGCTGGATCTGAATAACGAGGTTATTACTTACTATTTACACTTACGCGTTGCGTAGGCGCGCACAATCGACGTCAGTTTTATGCAACCTCAGATATAATGAAACAAAAAAAATTTTACCGAAGAAAAATTATTGATGAATTTTTGGGAAATATATTTACTAAAATTATTGAAAATGTTCCGGGAATCGCGCATAAAGTTGCACCAATTGCACTTGACGCATCAAAAGCTTTTGCGACTGGAGCTGCATCTGCTACTGGAACTGCGGTGGGACAAAAAATAACTGATAAAATTAAAGGCGAGAAACCGCCAACAATCAAACAAATTATATCAGAAATCTCTCCAACAAAAGAAACTCAACGTGCTATGATAACAAGAACAAAACAATTTTATCACCAAAGGGCGAGCACATTATACAAAAGTTAATATCTAAAGTAACAGCGCCGCAAAAAATTGTTATCGTTTGAAAATCATGAATGAAAATTATGTAATCTAATAAATAAAAAATGTCTGTCAAAAATTATCTCGATTTAACAGAAACTTATGACGCCGACAACACCGTAACAGAATTTGAATATATTGAGTATCTCGACGAAAATTCTAATGAGCCAAATAAAGCTGGTGTTAGAACATTTAATACCCGAGACGAAGATGTATTTTTATTACCTCACAAGGCAATGTTGGAAGTTCGTGGCCAGATAATGACAGTAGCTAATCCGCCTGTTGCAATTGCAGCTAACGCAGAATTAGCTCTTGTAAATAACGGCTAGTGTTTATTTAAAAGTGCCAGATATCAGCTGGCCAATCAGACTGTTAGGATATTTCAAGTCACCTACAAGTTGCAAGTACAGTCTTAAATGCTATTTCGTTTTCTGATGATTACTCCAGATCAACTGCAACTAATATGATGTGGTTTAAAGATACTGGAAGTGGTGGTGCAGGTGTTGTTGCATCAGTTGAAATTTTATCAGGATTAGCACCTATTATAGCTGCTGGAGCTGATGCCGCTGCAAATGCTGCAAATGTAAGAAATTTTCTTGTTGCTAATGCTGCTTCGCTAGGTATAGCCGCACCAGCTGCAGACGCTAATGCAGACGCTACAAGAATTTCACTTAATGCTGCTTGTAATAATCTTGGCGTAAATCAAGTAGATGCAGCTGCAGACGGCACTGTAATGTTAGAGCATGTTAATAACATAATTACTCATAACAGAAGAAATTTACGTTACAATGAAGGTTATGCTAAGAGAAAGGCACTTGCAGCAGCATCACGTCAAATTACAATGATGTTACCGTGAAGTACAGTATTTGGCTTTTGTCGCGACTACAACAAAGTATTTCGTGGAGTTAAACATACACTTGTTTTAGATCGAGCAGAACAAAACGACTGCCTGTTTAGGTCAGGCGGAGCTGATGTACAGTTTATCATAAATAAACTTGCGCTGTGGATGCCACGAATAACACCAACAGTTTCAAAATCGCTCGAATTAGATGATGTTCTTAAAAACCGCACAAACAAAATTCATTTTCAGCAACATAAAATATATCAAACAGCAGTTCCAAATAACACCGACTACACATGGCGAGTTACAACAACATCAAGTGAACAACTGCCGAGGCAATTATTTGTTGTATTTCAACAGCAAGCGCGACGCGGTAACCAACAACAAAATAATGCAATATTTGATAATACTGATGTTAGACCAATACATGCTAGACTAAATTCAAAGCAATATCCAGAACGAACGATAGAATGCAATTTTGCAGATGACGCTAATAAAAATATTACTCGACCTTATATGAATTTTATGGACGCGATGCAAAAATATCAGGACGTTGGAGACGGATCTCAGATATCAGTAGAGGAATTTCGTACACTTTATCCGATATTTTATTTTGATTTTAGTAAACAAAATGAAAGAGATGTAATTTCAACTGCTGATATTGAAATTACCTGGACATTAGGAGCAGTTCCAGTGGCACAGTTGTACGTGTACGCGTTAGTGATCAGAGATAGATCTGTTACAATTGATCATGTTGGAGGTAAAATGTCGGTACAAGTTTAAAAATTACAAGTAATTTTACAAGTTTAATCTGTAACTTTAATATAACATGACAAAATATATTGTAAAAGATATATATTTGACTCATGGTCAAGTTAAAACATCATCAGCTGCTGTTGCAAAGCAGAGGCAGCTATCATTAAAAATCAACCCTAACGCCCAAGCAGGTACTTTAACAAAATTAATGTTAACCAAAAAAACAAGTAAATAAGTACAACCGCGGCAAACCTTTTGTTTTAAATTTAAGTGCCACACAAATAACTGCGATAGCAAAACATGGCGGCTTCTTTGGTCCGGCATTATCTGTAATGGCCAGAACGTTAATACCAAACTTTTTGCCGGTGTTAGGTACATTAAGACTAGCAGCAGCGTTTGGAGCAGTATCTGGTGCAACGAAAAAAGCAGTTGAGGGCAGTGGTATAAAGAAACTTTCAGTTTAATTTTATGTGACTGATAAATATAAAGCCACGACGAAGAAAAACAACAACGAAAAAAAGGACACCGCGAAGTCGAAGAACAACCAAAGGAGGATTTATTCCAATAGCTCCACTTTTAGCGGGACTAGCGGAAAGTCTACTGCCAAATCTGCTGGGAATAGGACGAGGACTAACATTGCCGGGCACGAGACGTTGAAACGTCTAGAGATAAAATCTCCTGCGTTAAGTAACTTTGATATACTTGATAAGCTAAAACAAATAAAAATATTTCCACGGAGTTTATTCCAAAGATGAACTTGCGGAGAAAATCACTTGTGATTTTCTGGGCGGTTCCTGCGTGATAAATATACAAGATTTCAACGACGAATCTGGCACACGTTGGGTAGCTGTTTATAATAACAATTACTTTGATTCATTTGGACTTCCACCGAGCGACGCAATAAAAAAATGTATGTCTCAAAAATATAAAGTAATAAATTACTCGTCCAAATATTATTGCGTGATGTTCATTAAACAAATGTCCGCGAGTTTGAAGAACTCTGCCCCAGATTTTTTAAAATTTATTTTACAGTTTGACAAGCATCCTTATCACGCTAATGATGAGATTGCAATTAATTTTATCTAAATTACAAATATATAATGTCAACATATTGTCTCAAATGTAAAACTAAAGCAGAAAATATCAATGAAACAACAGAAAAAACAAAGAACAACAGGATGATGCTGAAAAGTCTTTGCGCAATTTGTGGAAAAAGAAAAAGTATGTTTTTGAGGAAATTGTCTGGAGCTGGATTGTGCGACAAGGTTATTTTAGTAGACGACTGAAAACAAATATTATTATAATCTGAAAACAAATATTATTATAAATCTGAAAATATATAATGATATGCAAGTGTGATTCTGATAGAGATTTATGTCTCGAGCAAAATAACATTGTCATATACTGTCAACAATGTAACAACAGAGAAATAATTGGAACAGGTATAGACATACATAAAGTAATTGGCAAATTGCCGAAACCAAAAGGCGGTTGGACATTGCCAGGCCATAAATATACTGGACCTTATAATCCTCTTGATAAACAACTTGATGAAAACGATCATCCGCTGCCAGGACAAGAGCCTTACAATCAAGTTGATGCGATAGCCATGCGCCACGATATCTGCTACCGGGACAACGAGCAAGATAAGGCTGGTTGTGATAAAGTAATGCTAGACGAACTTCGTGATATGGAGCCGACAAATATGCGAGAACGATTTGATAGAAAGTTGGTGCAGGGTTTTATTGGAGCAAAATATAAATCAGGACTCGGAAAGGAATTGTATGATGATCTAGTAGCTGAATTACACAAACCTAAAAAAAAAAAGTTTACGCGATGTAAAGTTGTCGCAAATTTTGTTGATGATATCTGGGCGATAGATTTAGTTGATGTGTCAAATCTTGCTCAGTTTAACGATAATAGGAGATATTTGTTTAACGTCATAGATGTTTTTAGCAAATATGCTTTTAGTGTGCCAGTTTCAGATAAGACAGGAACGGCAATAACTGATTCGTTGAAACAAATAATAACAACTACAGAAAGAAAGCCAAATAGAATCTGGACCGATCATAGAGCAGAATTTTTTAATAAAAAGTTCAAGCAGTTTTTGCTCCAAAATAACATCAACAAAATATGTTACAGGAAACGAAGGTAAAAGCGTTGTCGTCGAGCGATTTAATCGTATATTAAACGAAAAAATTCATGAGTATTTAACAGCTAAAAATACAAATAAATATATTGATAATTTACAGAACATTATTGATGAATATAATGACACGAAACACCGAACCACCAAAATGTCGCCAAACGACGCAATTAAAAATCCGTTATTAGCAAACGAAAACATGTACCGCAGACATAAATTTAAAGTTGGTGATCGAGTTAGAATTCCTCTGACGAAAAAAACGTTGGAAAAAGGATTTACTCCAAACTGGAGCGAAGAAGTATTTGTTGTTGATAAAGTACTTTTAACAATACCTGTAACATACGCGCTGAAGGATTTATTAGGTGAACCTATAACTGGTAATTTTTACGAGCAGGAACTTCAGAAAACTTCCCAAGACGTATTTGTTATTGAAAAAGTTATTAGAAAGCGCGGCGACAAAAGTTTAGTTAAATGGAGAGGATATAGCGATAAATTTAATAGCTGGGTACCAACTCGGTCGATACAATAATGTTAGTATAAATTTGTTCGTACTTTACAAGTACAGATTTACATCTGATAGTTTTACATAACGAAATTAAATGTAATTTTCTTGTATTATCAACTGGCATTAAATTAAATATTTTAACAAAAATAAAATCATATTTTATATTTCTTTGATGGCCAGTTATTTTTATATTTTAAAAAAGGTTTGATAAGCTGCCAAAATATTTGTTGCTCGGTAACTGTAAAATTAAATTTTATTAGTTTTTTAGCAATGTGATACTTAACATTATATCGTCCAGTTGTCGGCCTGCTGTAATTTTTTTCTGTCAGCGACAGTAACTACTTCATCGTCGGACTCGAAGTTGTACAAAATATCATCTTCGCTATAGCTAGAAAATTTATCTGCGACCTTATCGCCAGAGATTAAATCTCCTGTGATTGTATAACTTGCTGTAATTTTGTCGTTAGAGATAAAATCTTCCGAATATATATCAGCAAGTCGCTTAATCAAGTTCATATTATAATATAATTTTATCTAATTTATAATAATAATGGCCAGCGAAACGAAATCTCCAGAAGTAAAATATCATCAGAAAGTTAATATATTAAATTACAGAGAATTAGCCGAAGCAGTTCGAAAATGTTTGTCGGGTTGTAGTGCATATTTGGTTAATGTGAATATAATGCAAGGCGAGTCTGACAAAATTCTCCTAACAACGGCAGAAAAAAATAAACTTAATGAAAGTTCATTTTTAACATTAAAATTTGATAAAGATGATATTTTCATGTTTGCACATAATTGTCTTACTAAAACCGAGCTAAGAAACATCATTGATCGTCATATTTGAAACTAAATTTATCGAAGGCTAACATTAACGTTGCTGTTTTAGTTTTACCGTTAGCTACATCTATTAATGATTTGCTGTCAATTTTATGATATTTTGCAGCAGAATAAATTGACTTAAATTTTATTTCTTCTTCAGTTTCAAGATTTACTGAAATAATTGATCTTTTGGGATTTTTTAAATTATTACCACCAACTCCACGTCGTGTGTTTTCTTTTGGTGTTACTAAATCTAAATTTTCTAAACAATTATCAGTTTTAATGCTATTTATATGGTTAATAACTAGATTACCTGAAATAGCTCTATTAAAAATTTCATAAAGAAATCTATGTGATAGATAACTAACAAAATCTGTTTTAGTTCCACGTACCCTTCACAAACAGGTATCCGCTATTTTTAAAATTTCCAACAACTTTTTTTGTTTTTCTTCTTCGAATAATACCGCAATCATTTGCCCCATATAAATCAAATACCGGATGAGGCTGATATTCATCTTGTAACGCTAAATTTTCGATATTATCATCAGTAATTGAGCCATTTACTCTATAGACTCGCTGACCTTCTGGAATGTCCTCGCAAAACAAACTATAAATAAAATCTTTTCTAAATATTTCGATGATATCTGTATCATCACCTTTTACTGAAATTATCATACCAGCCGGAGTTGGTTTTCCTACAGATTTTTGAGATTTTATGTTAATAACTGAACCAAGTGCATTTCCAGCATATAAGTTGTACTTTGGGTGAACATGATAAGTTTCTTGCTCTTCCGCTGACATTCTAATATATCTCAAAATTTCTGTCATAATACTATAGGGATTTTATATCTCTAATTGATTTTTTACGTAATTTTTAATTAAATATAAAATATACTATATATAATGTTAAAATTGCGTGATATTGCTAAAAAGAGCATTATCAAAACAGAAAAAAATTGCTAGTGCATTTTCAGGTTACGACAACAGTTACAAATTTGATAATCAAAATGTTTTAGCAAATTTTAACTCTACAAATTTATATCATCTTTTACAACTGTTGTATCTAAGGAACTTACAGCTCACAAAAGTATCAAGCTAATAGTTCAGTATCATATGATTTTATCAAAGTTACATGCAATCGAAAAAGATATATTTGATATAATTTTTTAAAATACAAGTTTCGACAGAGAAATTTCAAAACTATATCTAACAGCTAAATCACAAAAAATATTAACTGGAACAAATATTTCCTCTGTCGCAGATGAAATACACCAAGAAATAAATAAAAAATTGGAGGAATTTACTTCATCTGGGTCAGGTTGGAAATTTGAAATGATAAAGGAAGTTTTAATTCATACAGCAAAATATAACGTACTGCGGGGTAGTTTACGTTGATCTTCAAAAAAAAAAATTAAAAACAGAAAATGCTGTATAAATGTCAAAAACAACGATGATCAATGTTTTCGTTGGTCAATTTTGTCTGAGAGACATCCTCAGAGTGACCACAGTGACCGAATTGAAAAGTATTTGCCATACAAAGACGAGCTAGATTTTAACGGAATAACTTTTCCAGTGGCAGAAAATCAGATACCAAAGTTTGAAAAACAAAACAATATTTCAGTAAATATTTTTGGACTAGATGAGCGAGAAAATGTTTACCCAAGGTATATTTCAGAGACTGCAACACAAAAGACAATAAATTTATTATTTTATAAAGGACATTACGTTTGGATAAAAAACTTTAGCTGCTTAGTTGGCGGACAGTATAATAAAAATAAAAAAATAAAAATATTTCTGTTACAGATATTTGCAGAGTTTTTCTAAGAATGAGAAACTACAGGAACATCTCAAATACTGCACCAACGTTCAATGAATAACTATGCCAAGCGAAAAAGAAAAAGTCTTAAAATTTAAAAATTATGATCCTAAGCTAAATATACCTTTCGTTATTTATGCCGATTTTGAGAGCCTACTCGTTCCAGTGGCTGGCGCTGAAAATAATCCTAATAAATCAAGTACAAGAAAAATACAGCAAAATGTTCCTTCCGGAGTAGCTTATAAAGTAGTTTGTTGCGTCGACGATAAGTTTTCATTTCCGATTAAGTTACATAGATGTAAAGATAATGAATCTGAAAGTCCGGCGGTATATTTATTAAAAAATCTGATAGATGATGTTAATGAAATTTCTAACAAATTATTTAAGACAGCTCTAATGAAAATAACGTCTAAGCAACAACTTGAATTTAATGAAGCGGTTAATTGTCATATTTGCGAGAAGTTATTGGTATACTCAAACGGAGTCCAAGATAAAGTTCGTGATCATTGTCATTTAACTGGCCAGTATCGTGGAGCGGCTCATAATAATTGTAATTTAAAATTTCATGCACCAAAGTTTATACCTATCGTTTTACATAACTTTCGCGGCTATGATAGTCATATCATTGTAGAAGCTTTTGGCAATGAGGAAATTAAATCTAAACTAAAACTAAATAATAAGATAAAATGTATTCCAAATAATTTTGAAAAGAATATGTCATTTACTATCGGAAAATTACGTTTGATTGACAGTCTGCAATCTTGGCAGAATCATTAGATGAGCTCGTAAAAGGTTGTAGTAGTTTCAGTAATCTGCGAAGTTGCTTTGGTGAAAACAAAAAAAGGTATCTGACCAAAAAAAGGTATCTTTCCGTATGAGTATCTCGACGACTGGAGCAGATTTGATGAAACTTCTCTGCCCAACAAAGATAAATTTTACTCGCAGCTAAAAGGTGAAGATGTGTGAGACGACGAGTACAAATATGCACAAAATATTTGGAATAAATTTAGTTGTAAAACATTTGGTGATTATCATGATTTATATTTGAAAACAGATGTATTACTACTAGCAGATGTTTTTGAAAGTTTTCGTCGAGTAAGCTACAGTAATTATGGACTAGATCCTTGTTGGTATTATTCTGCTCCCGGGCTGTCGTGGGACGCTCTACTAAAAATAAGCAAAATAGAATTAGATCTCTTGACAGACGTCGATATGTTTAATTTTATTGAAAAAGGTATCAGAGGCGGAATAAGCGTTATAACAAAAAAATATGCAGTATCTAATAATAAATATCTAAAAACTTATGATAAAAATCTCCCGTCGAGTTATATTATTTATCTAGATTGTGTCAATTTGTATGGGTATGGAATGTTAGAGCCAATGCCGTGCGGTGGATTTCATTGGATATCTCCAGATCAGTTTCTTAAAGAAACTGAAAAAGATTTTCCGATGTCAGTTATTTGTTGAAATCGATCTAGATTACCCTAATTCGTTACATGATCTACACAACGACTACCCATTTTGTGCAGAGTCGATGATGATAGATTACAGTTTACTATCATCCGAGCAACGAGCCATGACAACAGCAAAAAATTCGATTGTTAATAAGCTAGTTCCAAATTTGCTAAATAAAAAAAGTTACGTGATACATTACAAAATTTTAAAACAAGCAGTAGATGCTGGACTAATTCTGAGAAAAGTCCATCGCGTACTAAAATTTAATCAGTCGAGGTGGATGTCAAATTATATAGACTTAAATACCAAACTTCGTGCTGTGGCTAAGACCGACTTTGGGAAAATCTTTTTTAAGTTAATGAATAACTCAGTTTTTGGAAAGACAATGGAGAACATTAGAAAGCGAGTTTCTATCGAAATTGTAAATGATATAAATCGCAGAAATAAATTAGTTAACGATGATGGTTTTGTCAGCATGAAAATATTTAATGAAAATCTTGTTGCAATTCAACGACGAAAGACAAATTTAAAGTTAAAAAAACCAATATATGTTGGTGCAGCTGTACTTGATATATCAAAGTGGCTAATGTACGACTTTCACTATAATTTTACCAAAAAGCAGTGGCCAGGTTCAGAGTTGCTATTTACTGATACAGATTCGCTAATTTATAATATAAAATGTGAAGATGTCTATGAGGATATTTACAAGTGCCGTGACCTATTTGATTTATCAGATTATCCGACTAGTAGTGGATTTAATGATAATACGAATAAAAAAGTTATTGGTAAAATGAAAGATGAGTTTATGTTTGTGCCGGTGAGAGTTTGTTGGACTTCGAAGAAAAATGTATGCCGTAATTCTCGATGATAATAAACTGACAAAGAAAGAGAAAGGTATTCCTCGCGGATACGTAAAGAAATGTATGAAATTTAACGATTTTAAAACCGCACTAAACAATAATGTTAGCTTTATAAAAACGAATATTATCAAGTCCAATCTTCACAAGCTCGAGACAGATACAATAATAAAACGTGGACTTAGCAATTTTGATGATAAAAGATATTGCAAAAATGGAATTAATACTTTAGCACTTGGGGATTACATCAGTAATCCAGATGATTTTTACTCAAATTAAATTCCTGCTTGTAAACGTAAAATTTCCTTTATACGACTAAATTTCCAGTATCGGTTTAATGTGTTCCTTTAGAAGCGAGATAATACCGTTCCAGCTTGTTTAAAAAATAGTATCTGTATTGTCGAATATAGATTGGTACGAATGCACTGTATAAGACCGTATTGATTTTCAGACTGTCTGTAATAAAGCGCTGCTGTAGAATCTGTTAAGTGATTTCCAGGCTATTAGTGAGTTCGTTTTGTCTGTTAAGTGATTTCCAGGCGTATTAGTCTGTCTGTCTGTTTCTAAAGCCGTACTGAAACGGAGTTCCTTGAATCTTTACAGGCTTGGTAAAAACCCACCTATTGATTTTCAGACTGCAGAGTCTCCTGCCTGTAATATACACACCGCACAGCTGTATTAAAGCTTTCGTTTTTCTGTACAATATATTTCAGATTTAATTTTATATTAATGTTTTTCAGAATCAAAAAAATGAAATGCTATTCACAATCAGGTAACTGGTAAGTATATAGTAATTTCTCGAATATATACATATAACCGTATTTCATAGCTCAGTGCAGGAATGTTGGATTCTCGTACTGAAGGTCTGTGGTTCGAATCCCATCACTGGCATTTGTCGGTGGGTATGGTTCTGGATTACCAAATTTTTCTAAGATAATTGGGGGTACGAAGCCCAACAGAAAAATAATACACTCTCCCACCATAACCACGTGGTGGGTGTACTTGTGCACTCAACTCGGGGTTATCATGGGGAGAGTGTACAAAATTTGTTGGACGTAGGTAAATCTCCCGTTTATGTAATGTGCCGTCTCTTAGGATAAGTTTATATATCTCTTAGGATAAGTTTATGTATGTGCCGTCTCTTAGGATAAGTTTATGTGTTGTGGTGTCCAAAAATAAACAGCAGGATGATGTGAGCTCGTGACCTTGTTACCTCACTGAAGGGTACCCCAAACAAGGGCATTCAGAAAGAATGTCGCCGGACAAAAAAAGTCTTATAAGGTGCCTGTGGACCATAAGACAGGTCTTTACACTGAAAAATAAAGCTCTCTGAGTTCCTAAAGTTTCGGTTTCGGATATTTAGGAATTCGCCTGGGGGATATATGCTTTGAGTCCTGAAATAGACAGCCTTCTGAGTTTCTAAAGTTGCGTTTCGTTTAGGAATTCGCCTGGGGGGGGGGGTATGTCTATTGAAAGGGACTCTTAGGACCTTATGAGACTTTACTGGCAGAAGGGACCCCAGTGGAATGGTAGACCGAACGTCACTGCTGCTGTTTATTTTTTACTTTTAGCTTTAGAAATATCATTATCAAATAAAATATCAACCATATTGTCAATAAATGTCATCAAATCATCTGACCAACCTCTTATTCGTTCGTCATTTTCAGTTGCGAATAACCATACTGACCTATATTTTGGTGATATATGAAATCCAACTTTTTTAATACAGTCGCTTATTATTTTAGGTTTTATGCCAGTATAGCATGAGGCTGATTTTATTGAATCAAATCTCTTACAAAATTTGTTTGTCAGATCAAATCCAACATGTCTTATTGACGTTGACGGATATCCCATATTATATAATATTTCATTGTTCAATATGAAATTTCTAGCAAAAAGGTTTATTCTTTCTCCGACAAATTTGGGGTTCTGGTCCAGAATCCGCTTTTGGTTGAGGATCAGCCTCTTAGTATACTACTTAAGTTACCACTAATTTGTTATTCCTTTATTCATTAGAATTCTTCAACGTGCCCAGATTCACTGCGATTATATAATTAATCGGAGTCCAGTTCCAGACTAATCAAGAACAGACAGAAGATTTACAAGTGTAAAGTAAGATAAAGAAATATTGAACTAATGTCAGTCTGGAGGAGTATAATGCTCAAATAACATGCTTGTCTTCTTTAATACGGATATGTTCAAATATCTTTTCTTCTCTCTCTCTCTCTCTCTCTCTCTCTCTCTCTCTCTCTCTCTCTCTCTCTCTCTCTCTCTCACACACACACACACACACACACACATGATATTTTGTTCATTTATTATAAGCTTTATGTTTTTATTTCGCGATTTTGTATATCTCCTTGCACTAAAAAGAAGCAATTTCTGAATCAATGCAATCTCTGCAGTTGTATTTAACACACACACACACACACACACACACACACACACACACACGTAATAAATTGGTTTTATTTCACACATACAAAAGTAATAGAATGACTTTATTTAACAAACACAAATAATAAAACGGCTTTTTTAAGAAATACACACACAAGTAATAAAATGGGTGTATTTAACAAACGCACACACGTAATAAAATGGCTTCATTTGCGAACATTCTGATACAACATATTTCAGCAAATTCAAGTAACATCAGTTTCAGCTGTTCCATTCCATTTAGGGGCTGTACTGTTTATTAGTAATGACATTATCTGTTCGATCCCATTTAGGGACTCTACTGTCCATTAGTAATGACATTATCTGTTCGATCCCATTTAGGGACTCTACTGTCCATTAGTAATGACATTATCTGTTCGATCCCATTTAGGGACTCTACTGTCCATTAGTAATGACATTATCTGTTTGATCCCATTTCGGGACTCTACTGTCCATTAGTAATGACATTATCTGTTTGATCCCATTTCGGGACTCTACTGTCCATTAGTAATGACATTTTCTGTTCGATCCCATTTAGGGACTCTACCGTTCATTAGTAATTACATTATCCAATTTTTTGGAACACACACCTAAATAAACCTGTTTTCAGGAATGTATACTGAAGCAGTTACTTTACAGTACTTCTAGTAACCCAATTAAAAGACACTCCGAAACTATTCACCACACGAGTTCTCACATGACCGCCACTGTCACTCACAAAAATGCAGTTTTAGTGTTGACCACGTGACTCTGGTCAATACCGTGACTAATGTTATAAAACCTTGTATCAAATCTTTGTACGATGCTATGAACATAGATTTTGAAGCAAAATCCATTCTATAAATACTTAACCTTAATGTCATCCTCCATGGGATAATGTTTATGACACCTTATTTAGCATCTCTTGCCTTCTTTTTCTCTTGATATAAAGGGTCAACTGCATGCATTAACCGTTCAGCAATCTTTACGAAGTAGCGTACTCATGTTGAAGGGGCGTTACTTGCTTCAGGTGGCTGTTTATGCAGGTCATACATGGAACCTGCACCTTACCAGCGCCCTTCTGCCTGACCTGAGCTGCATACACATTTACTGACTCATTTGGCCTTTCATTTGTCTGACTTTGTTTTACGATGCTTCCACTGTGTGTACTTTGCACAAGAGACCAGCACCTTCCAGTGACTTTCTGGCTGATCTAGGTCGACTCATTTAGCTCTTACGTAGGAACAAGGGCTTTAGCTACCACATAGGATAGAACATGCGATGCATAGGGGCCCACGAATAATATTTGTACACTATAGATTAGTCAGGGTTTGCCCCTTGTGCCAGATGTCTTGGGGCGCTAAAACCCCTTGCGTCCGAGATACTGGAGCCCCAAAACCCATTGAGCCATCATCATCGCCCATGGTTCCATGCACCCTTAGTACGCCACTGCCTTTCTGTATCGCTAGCACCTAATTAATTTGACAGATTAGCTGAGCACAAGCATATATTGGTGATATATTGCAAGTTACTTTCCTGTTAGACTATAATCCTGCGGAAGTAATTTTTTCTATGCTGCGGATTCTAATATAAGAATAATAACTCGGTTTCATTGATATAATAACAACCATTCATCAAGAGCTGTCAATTTTCCTGGTGGTGGGCGATGACGTGATTTGCAGTATTAATTCCATTAGCATGTCTTGCATATTAGACGTGTTTACTATTATGTTTATGCATTGTTTCACGTTCATTATAATAAATTCTGCTATTTTCATTGCACTGTCATAACTCTATTTGGTAAAATGCATCACGTTAGCAAAATCACAAACTTGCAACAAGATTTTAATCAGTTGCTTTAACCCTTGGGTCTAAAAAATTCAATTAATATGTAATGGTATCATAACTCCACACGTCTCCATATTATTTTAAAGGAAGATAACACAAATGATAGATAGATAGGAGGATGTATGGACGGAGAGATGAGATAGATGTCACAAAGGGTTATAAACCAATTAAACAGTATGTTTTACTACTGGAGTAAGTGAAGGTAAATTGATTATTCAAATATTTTTTTTCAGATCGATTTATCATTTTCTTAAAACCGTTATCGTTTCGCTAAAACAAAGATGTAAGTTGATAATAGTATATTATGAAACAAGAGGTACATTTAAATAAAAACTCTTTCATCAAACTATATACAGTACATGAGAATAAAAATCTATCACATTAATTATATTTCCTACAAACGTTCTGAAAAATACTTACCACAATATTTAAAGACTCTCCTATGTGGGTATTACATAAGAAAGAAACAGTTACTTTGCAGATTTCTTTCTTAAAAGATGTAATTTGTCTCCAGTTCGTCATGCATAGGACCAGCATCCAAACCAGCGCCTTTCTGCCTGACCTGTATGCATATAAACTGACTGATATGGCCTTTCGTTTGTTTGACATTGTTTCACGATGTTTCCACTGTGTGTACTTTGCAGACCAGCACCTTCCAGTGACTTTCTGGCTGATCTGGGCCGACTCATTTAGCGCTTACGTAGGAACCAGGGGCTTGACTATCATATAGCAAGAGTATGCAAAGCATAGGGGCCCACGAATAACTTTTTTAAACTATAGATTAAGCAGGGGCCCATAGGTAAGTTTTGCAAAGGGACCTGCATAGGGGCCCAAAAATCCTAGCTACGCCACTGGTAGCAATACGCACACACACGAGCGCGAGCACACAAATAAAACAAATACACTGCCGAGAAAGAGTCACCAGATGTAAAAGCAATACCTCAGAAGGACTGTTTTTTAATTAGAAATCTATAATGCCTTCCAATCGAAGAAAAAATAATAATTTCGAGGTATTATTCCGTCTTACAGAAATGTGATTAATTGTTGTTTAGAGATATTTAACGACAAGTTTCATATATGACAGTACAAGTTGAATGACTGCGTCAAATCCTTTTAGCAAACAAGTTGCTGAGTCAGAACAACATGCAGTATCAATACCTGACATTAATTAAACAAGTTTACATACCTATTTCTATCCAATCAACATCATTATGGTAGACTTTCTCTCTAAGGGAATTCAGTGGAGACAGACATTTGGCTTGACGTACACCTATAAAGCATGAAAAGTCTCCATTAAAAGAATTTTGAGATTTTATGTTTTACTTGAAATTTACATGACTATATCTAATAATATTCAACATTTGGCATCGAATACCAAGAGTAATCAATTTACACCATAAAGTCAATACAAATTCCTTTGAAAAGTTAATCAATCCCCATTATAATTTCTTACCATCAAATGGCCACGTAAACCTTGTAGAATGAATATGTTTTCTCAAGTCCCCATTTTCTTCCTAAATCCGAACGGTAAAAAATAATATTCTTCCGCCCAATTTAACATTCTATATACTTGTGACACGTTTTCCAAATGAACTCGTAAGGTACTACCTCTGGCAATCTCATAAGGTAATGCCTCTGGCAATCTCATAAGGTAATGCCTCTAGTAATACTTATAGCAAACTCATAAGGTAATATTTCTGTATTTTTTCCATCATTAAAAGAGCCTTTCTTGTCTAATGATATGCTTTATTTTCTGACCATGTTTCTCTCGCAAGTGAACTGTATTTAAAAAGCATTTTATAAAAGAAATGTGCCAGTAGATCAGCACTATGAATTTTTAAACAAAAAGACATTTGGCCGGACACTTTTCTCACTCTTTAAGTTGTGTATTCATTTAATAATTTCAACTTTAGAAATCTTAGTTTTTGATTCACGAAAGACGATTTGGAATTCACCCTTCACATAGTGTACGTTAAAATCAATAATATTATCATCCGAAGTAAAAACAACAAAACAGTAATAATAATAATAATAATAATAATAATAATAATAATAATAATAATAATAATAACAATAATATACTACTTCTACAATAATAATAATAATAATAATAATAATAATAATAATAATAATAATAATACTTTAACGAATATGACAAATTTCATCATGAAAGACTCATCTGTCATGTGGTCCTCAGCTTTAGTAACACGTAATTTTGCGAAAAAGTATAAAAGGTCAGTTACACACACTCAGGTATGCTCGCACACATACTCACATCACACATTTAATATATGTGTGTGTGTGATTTGGATTTTAAACGTATCTTTAACAATTTTTCAGTCATATCGTTATGAT
This sequence comes from Megalonaias nervosa, assembly GCA_016617855.1. Lineage (NCBI taxonomy): Eukaryota > Metazoa > Mollusca > Bivalvia > Unionida > Unionidae > Megalonaias > Megalonaias nervosa. The sequence goes on from JAECUM010029867.1 coordinate 61,635, forward strand.
GTCTGCAGTGTGGCAGTTTCAAGGTTCGAACCCGCGACCTCCCGCATCCAAGTCGGACGCTCTAACCACTAGGCCACCGGAGCGGTTAATTTAATATATATATATAATGGTGGTCAATAAATACATACATGTATATGAACAAAATAGTATACACATGTATACACGTTTAAGCATATCAAAGTCGTTAAAACAAACATCAAATAAAACATGCACATATTCATTATGGTCACAGTGAAACAATTCTCCATTGGGAGGCTTTAACATATCATTCCAGCTGGTCAAGAAAGATTTTCTTTAATGAGGATTTAAACGCAGCAAGGGAATTCGAATTATGTATGATCAGCCGTAACGACTTCCAAAAGGTAGGTGCTGATACAGCAAAAGAGCTTTTGAAAAGGTTGGTTTTCGACCACGGAATTTCGAGTTCGCTTTTAGTTGTATTACGAATCAATGGTCTTAAACTAATTAACAGACAAGAGCGAAAACCAGCAAGTTTTGTAAAATTCAACAAATAATTTATTGGCATAGAATACGAAGTAAAAATTTGAAAAGAACTTTTCAGTACTGTGAATTAAAACCCAAACAAAAGTTATATCACAACTCCAAATGTATGAAGTTCTAATTGAATTGCCGTGGTGTTACAAATAAATTTCAATATTGAATGTGTTGATGTGCCTGTTGTCTCAAATATGCTAATGTGCCAATGGCCTGGAATATGACGGTGTGCTAACAGTTTTTTGATGTATCACAATCATATAATCCAAAATTTCCTTGTCTGAATACACTATAGATCCAAGTCATTGTTTAGTCCAAGAATATTATTGAGCACTTTGTAATTCTAGTGAATAATAAAAATTTGAATAAATAAATCCACCAAAATGAAAAACTGAACACAACAATAAGACTGATTCCGATTCGGATGTTAGGGCGAGAATGAATAATCCCAATATAAACACCATTATGAACCGCTACACTTGATCTAGGTCGACATTGTCATTTTCTGGAAATACTCTGAAAACTTAATGGGAATATATCCTTTCTAGACCTTTCTAAGGTCACAATCAAGACTGTATCTTTAACTCAAACTTAAGTAAACATGTTTACAATTAATAATGATCTAAATATTTAATCTATCCTCACAGAAAAATATTAGCTATATATTACCTTATTAACAAAATAAATTTCACTGGTAAGGAACATCATTAACTTTATTTTGGACAAAGGTCAAGTACAAAATACTGATATACATAACATATAATCATGGCAAAAAGCCAACAAAGAATACAAATTAAATACACATAGAAGTTGCTTATCGAAGATTACGCTCATTATTTGATGATCTTAGTTCAGTTAAGTAAGATATACAATCTTGAGAAAGACCGTTTAATGACTAATATATCATGATTCATTAAAAATAAAGAATACTTTTCTGTATAGGCAGCAATTGTATAAATGGAAACAAAGCATTCGATGTTCATTAGCATTTCTAACCATTTTTTCATATAATTTCCAAGGGTTCTGGCTATCGTATTCTAAACTGCATTTTTAATGCAGCTCTTTTATAATTAGTGCAGGCTTTTAATATTGCTAATCTACAAAATTTAAAGTAAAGATTTTTGACTTTCTGAACTCATTCAGTTGGGATAAGAATTCATTTTTCTTTAAATCGCCGTCAAAACTATACCACGTTATATAAAGTTTGTTCGACCTTGGATGGACAGACGTACTACGTTTCAGAAATACTGGTGTACGTAAATAATGTAAAATATCTGTGAATTGATTAATAATCTCCAGATGAACAAATAGGAAACATTGTCGTACGATAACATTTAATATGTTACAATTGTTGTACGATAGCATTCAACATGTTAGAATTGTTTTACGATAACATTTAATGTGTTGCAATTGTTATACGATAGAATAGGATCTGATATCATTTATATATTCATCTCCAAACTTGGTATTAGAAGCAAAACTATTTTCAATCACTTCATGCATGATTTTCAATCGTGTTCTCAAAATCTGCTGACGGAATATAAAAGAAATGAAAGTAGGCAATGATCTAATAACATGTTCGACCCAAAATAGATATATATTTACATACTTAAAAAATAGTGCCTAGAAAGAACTTGATCTACAACATCAGAAACCTTGCTTCCTATGCATGTGTATTTATCCAGGTTTTTATCTGCATCAACGCTACCATTCACAACCCCCGTTATTTTGCAGAAATTGAAGAGCATGTACCTATTTGAATTGAACGGTTTTACCTCCTGCGATGAACGCAAAAAATTTAATTAAGAGCATAATCTGACTAAATAGGTACATGATTTGAATCGTCGGCAGTTACATAATCAAGTTCAACTCATGCTTTTGCATTCATATCACCGTAACTATAAACTTATATTTGTTTTGTTTTGGAATTTAACGCGATACCTTAATATTCTATCAAAAACAACTGAACGAATCAATAGCTGCTACATGTACTTTGTGGCACAATGTAACATAAGGGGATATTTCTAGTTATTTTCACATTTTAAGTATCCAGTTTCACCTAAAATATGTCTTCAGAATCCTCTTAAATTATTGCATTCTCTTTCACAAATTCAGATTTAATATATAGAGAAGACCAACCGAATCTCGATTAGAAGGTTCCATTTCTTTTCTTTCCATATTGTTACGGCACTGTGGTCATAAATTAAATAACAGATAGAAGCAAAGCCAAGAAGTTTTGTAAAATTTAGCAATTTAATCATCCAAGTCATGAAATGAAATTAAAATGGAAAATTACAGTGTTATGAATTGAATAAAAATGAATCCTAAAATGTTATCTGCAAGTCCAAAAGAATAAAATGTTCCAAATGAATTTCAGATCCGCGAATGTACATATCACAATGGCATTGTCCAGAACTCCTTTAAATATTTCGCAATAGTCAGAGAATAACGTTCTACTCCAATAAACACTTTGTAATTCCAATGACTTGTCATAAAAAATGTCTCCTCTCAAATTATCTAAACACAACATTAGACATATCTTCAGGTTGACTGTAAAACAAAAACATATGAAATAAGAGTCCGAAATAGGAATGAATCAAAAATAGGAATGAATTAATTGCTCAGTTCTCTCCTTATATGCATCACTAAGTGTTATTACGGCTATATGTTGCAATATTCCCCACGAGACAGACCTTACTACTCGATCTCATATTTCAAAATATCTAAACATCTGACCTAACCCATCCCATGGGAAATTAATTATTAATTTTAAGAACCCACCTGACTTAATCTAGCCAATAAGAGTTCTTACAAGAACCCACCTGACCCTACCAAGAATGGGAAATAACCCCAAACTTTTCAATAGGTTTGATATATAGGTTGAAATTAACTTGTCCACACATATGTATAGTTTTATATCTATAAAAATATAATCTACGCATTGGACAAAAATTAACTACATATTATTTTGTTTATAGAAGACCACTACAATTTACAGTCATGAACAAAATTAACACACCATATAGGTATACTCATCTACCAAACGTTACAAACAATATAGATATACACAACACCATAACAATTGTTATGACTCTATGGTTATAAACTAAGTAACAGAAAGAAGCAAATTCAACACGTTTTGTAAAACGTAACAAAGAATTTAATTATCAATGTTATAAAATAAAATTTTAAGAGGAACTTACAGTATTATGAATTCAGTCCAAAATAATCCTGGAAAAAATTCTATTAAGTCCAAACGAATGAAAAGTTCTGTATAAATTTCATATCCACGAATATACTGGTCCGCCAACAGTCCTGTCGTGTCAAAATGGCGTTGTCCACAACTCCTTTGAATAATTCACAATGGTTCCAAAATAATATTATAGTTAATGACCACTTTCTATTTCCAATGATTAATCAAAACAAATGTTTTTCCTCTCAAATGATATCTTACTACAACATAAAATACGTCTGCAGACGTGATGTTGCAACAAGAACAAAACAAACAAGAATCAGAAAACTCCCAAGTCCGAGCTACTTATATACGGACGAAAAGGTTACATTACGCATATTATTACTACTCCAACGTGACAAATAGCAAATTTGCAAACAACGTAAAAGCACTCGGAAGATTTATCCTATCCAATGGGAATTAGCTTGATTCTTCTAAGATACCACCTGACTAGGTTTTACATCGCCTGCAAAATAATTACTAGTTTCTTTCCCCGCCGCTCTGATATCATTTATTCTCACAACACTAGACAGATCGGCATCTTGAATTAACTTAATCCACTGCCAAGTGCATGACTTTGCTTGTAACGCTGTCTCGGGATTTGACTGTATTTGGCTTTCAATGCTTTTTTTTTTTTTTTTTTTTTTTTTGCACAGCATTTGCGTTGCATACATGGACATCGTCTGTATATTGAAATTGTTATCCATGGATGATTACTAAAATATTCGCGACACAACACCCTTACTTCAAATACTGACGGTACTTGCTGTATTCATCTCCTCGGTACCATCTCCATTATTTCAGTACTGTACTTCTGCATTATCACCAACATAGGCTAAAGATCCTGTAGTGCAGGAACCCAGTATGTATGATATAATATTAATACATGCATTTTTAAGACATCAAACAGGTGAGGAAATTCGTCCGCTATTATTTTTCTATTCAGAACAAGCTTATGAGCATCTTTTCAGTGTCACACTTGTGTTTTTGGCAGTCTACATGGCCTATTTTAATCGAGCCAGTTTTGCTTTTGGGCAGATAAAATTTCAAATGGGTAATCGTGGTCAGTTCTATACGTAGTAGCTTTGAGCTTGTAGGCACTAAGCAGAAGGGGAGAATTTGATATATAAGCACAAGGGCTGCGGCCCCTTGGTCCGGATCCTTTTGAAGTAGCAAGCGTCGCAGAACAATCTCAGGCCTCGGGCGATGGATGCTAGATTTGGGATCGTTAGGTCGTGCCTCAGATAGGGTCTGCGAATATGTATCAACGAGAAAGCTAGATCGTTTCAGGGGAATCACGTCCCTTTTTACTCACATACCATACTTTACCCTCCTGATTTTTAGACGAAAAACTTTATGTTTATTCTTTGCACAAAATGGTTAGAAATATTCGTCTTCTATATATTATATTTTACACCAAATCACAAATTGAATGCAGCCTATATTTTTTATAATCTATATAATGTCAGCCATTTGAAAGCAAACATTTTGCATAAATAACGGATCTGAAAGCTATCTTGATGACGTTTGTACAAGCGCACAAAATCAAGCAAAAATTAGCGGAATGGTATAGAAATATGCCAATGACTATTGGTGACTCTGACTCATCTACTGTTTTAGGAGTCTGCCCATTTGTAAAGACATATCCAAAAGAAAACTCAGAAAATAAATGTGCCATATCTTTGGGGAACACTACGGAGCCAGTCATCAGAAAATATGCAGAAATCACCACTTATAAAAGGTTATTGCTAACGATATTTGCATTCAAATTACCGACGGTTTTAGATACAGTTCTATCGGCTACATTGTTGACCGCAATAAAGTTCTTTTGCAATTTAAGTGTTTCTTTCGTAGGAGGCGAAGACAAGTTGACAGAATATTATCATCCGCAAATATTACCGGGACTGAAAGTTTATGTGGTGGCTTCGTACGGATTGTTTATTGCCACATGTTTTTGTAAGTTTGGTAGAACAACCCTGAATACGACCAAACATGTCAGAACAGAGATTACCGCAGATTCATGAATTGCCCGACCTTAAAAGAAAATTCAAAGCACTGTGACTTTTATGCAGATATCGCCATACAATTGAAACGGAGCTAATACATACTAGGAGAAGAATACAACAAACTTGGCCACAAAATATCTCTGCGATTTTGTTAAAACCTAACGTGATGACAGCGTAGTCTGATGCTCTGCGGGCACCAGCGTTGATAGCTTAGTTACTGCAAGCTAGATCTGATGAACTGAAGTGCTGTCACAACTCGATCTGATAGCACTGCAACATAATGCTGCAAAAACAACCCTGATTTCTGCAACATTGGTGGTTTATATACAAAGAACTAATATATGTATGCAGAAGCAATTATAGCCACCTATGAAGAAGTTCATCGAGTTTACTTTCTACTCGAACTCAATTTGTATGACTTTAGAAAAACGAAAACAGTAAACTACGCATACGCATTTGTGAGAGTCGTCCTTAACATCACCGGGAAAATAGCAGAGAAAATAAAAAGCACTTTTATTGTTGTGATTAAATAGCCACCGAGTTAAAGCAAGCTCTTAATTTTTTAGCAGAAGAATCCAAAAGACTTGGTGGGAAAGCGTTTTTTGCTTCAGTTGTACTTTAACACTGTGACATCACACATGAAATCGCCTAAATCTTGTTTTTGCTTGTGATATATTTTTTGCATAAATTTTCTCATATTGGAACAACAATATCGGGCTATGATATTGTCTACAACGTACCATGCAAATTTTCTTAACAAGGTCATCAATGCATTAAGGAGTTTCGCGTAAACAAGCTTAAACTGATTAAGATTTTTTATCTATCTGATGTAGGCATACCTGCACCAGGCATATTTGTTTTGAATTTTTGGCAGTAGGTTTTTAAAACACGGATTGCGTTGCAATTCCAACACCAGAAATAATCAGCAAAAACTGATTCAACATGACACCAGCTTCGTCAATACAATGGTAACTGCCACCAGAAAATAACAATCAGCGATAATGCCTGTAACACCGCTTGAAATAATCGATCCGTCAGTGATAATGTTAATAAGTTTTTCACGCTCATTCAGCTGTATGTCTTCGCTAATGTAATTGATGTCTATGACATCTTTCATCGTACATAATACGATTAGTTAATCACCTCCTCCTCTATCCGCTCTGGTTGATCTAACAGTGGTTGCTCCTCTGTAATTTTATCGATTATTTCTAATAAATCCTTAAGTTGTATAAATGAAGACTGTATCTTGCATCAATCGTGTATCTGCTCTAAGTTCTACCCGTTGCTCTTTCGTAAGCAATCGTTCTCTAGCTAAGTAGCCTTTTGGTATTTCTGAAATGTCATTTGTTTTAGCATCTAAATATTAAATATTAAACTGGCATATTAGAAGCTTCTGTAAATTCAGCCGCCGCTTAAAGAACATTGGCGTTATTGTTTCGTATTCATACACGCCTATTATGTCAAATGCATCTGCTAATCTTTCCATTCTGTTCTATTTTGCACCAGAGAAAACAACGCGCTTGCATTTGGGCGTCATATGAAGCAGGTGGTTGTTAATATGATTAAGCAGTGTCATCATCTGTGACCAGTGCTTCATAAAAATATCCGCCAGGTATCTTGGCAAGCTTATAGACAAACGTAACAAAAACTATCTTGTCTTTCACTGCCAGGGTTCCAACGCGTGCAAGACCACCTAGAAGCTTGATTATAAAATGCAGGGTATGATCCTTGTATTTTAAGATGTGATAGTATGCCTCAGCGGACTTTTTAACCGTGTCTGGCATTGTAACTGTTTGAACTTCCTTTGATTGCAGCTGCTTCGGTTGCCGTTGCCCTGGTTCATCACCATTGACATTTTCTGGAAGCGTCATTACTTGCAATTTCGTGTATATATCATCAAAATGGCAGCTGATTTATAAACTTATGTTGATTGATCTTATTTCTAATGGCTCTTTGTCTATGAAAAGGTTTGTTCTTGACATGATGACCCTGTCATATGTATTGAACTATGTGGTTTACGCGTTAATTTTGTTAGATTTGACAATTACGTCAATTTTAGACGGAAGCAATTCAACATTATTGTCTACCACATTCTCTATATTATTTCAAAGCCGTGTCAGCTCTTATCCTTGCAAGAATTTCTAATTTTATATGTTCTGCTCGCATACTGGCAACTAAATTTTTCATCTAGTGGAATATTAGGCGGGTCAACCTTGTATCCGATCAGAACATTTTCATCTGAGAAAATTATCATAATATGCTTTTTTCCAATGCGTTTTATGGCGGATCGTTATACTTTACATCAAATAGCAACTTGTAAAGTTTACTGGCTATTCTGTTAATATCAGACATATATAAACATTCTGAACAAGATCAACCTAGCGTGAAAATTTGAAAAGCAGTATGCCCGCAATGGGCGATAAAATCTGAAGTTCCCAAACATGGTTGTGTTCATAGGATCTATTTCGTAGTCCGAACCTACAATTGCTATAGGACTTCGTATTGCGACGTGCCAAATACATCTGTCGCAATACAGACTGTTTCGTGTAATTTTCTGGTCTAAACAAAAATCGCGAGATAGATTCTATTGCTTTCGGTCACTGTCGTGGCGTAGACTCTGCAAAGCGGAAGGAAAAACAAGTTTATAACTTTTCAATGAGACGTAGGAAGCGTTCCTGAAGTGTATCGTCGCGGATTCGATGCATTTTATATGACAGGTTAAAAGCGCAGGGTGTCGACTGTATCTGCAACACTACTGTATTCAAATACTTTGTATACAACACCACTTGTACGAGTAGATATTACAAGAATATAAAGCTGGAATTAGGCGTAGCAAATCTCTTGCGTTTTTCGCTTAGTCGCAGAAAAAAAATAGGCGAACAGAAATTTCACGGCAATATATTGCGATTCGATGGGCTTAAACTAAGAAACAGAAAAGAGCGGAAACCAACAAGTTTTTTAAATTTCCATATATTTCCCTAAAATACGAAGTGAAAAATTAAAAATTACAAATAAACTACAATATGGTAAAATAAATCCCAAATAACCTTAAAGTTCTATAACAAGTCCAAAAGTATCAAATCCTAAATAATCCTAAAGTTCTATCACAAGTCCAAAAGTACCGACTATTCCAAATGAGTTCCAGTGATATTCCGAATGAAGTTCAATCTATTGTACTGATGTGACAACAGTCTTCATGTGTCACAATTATGTCATCCAAAGCGTCTTTAAATGAATTCACGGTGATTCTGAAACATCTACAAAATCCTAAAGTCTGGGCACTTTGTAATTCCAATGACTAATTGAAATAAATAAATTCTCTCAAATGATCGCAACTTAAATACTCCTTTAAGACCGATGCTAAGAAAAGTCTATTTTTCAGGTAAACATATCTTTTATAGAAAACTAGGACGCAGTTCAAATCCAGAATAAGGGTCAATTATTCATTCTTGATCAATCTAAGCTTGTCAACAAGGTAAGCCAGTCAGCTAGGAACTAGGTTAGCCTGGCTTTAAACCCCATGACCTGAGGTCAAATCAGATCAACATGTTAACGTGGATTAGTACAGCTCACTACTTGAAAATTTGTATTGTGTTTAAGGTACAAACCAACAATCAGAAAGATAATTAGTATTTAATATACTATTTATTTAATGATCCATAATATAGATAGTCATGAAAATTAACTCTCTCCCTCTCTCTCTCTCTCTCTCTCTCTCTCTCTCTCTCTCTCTCTCCTTTTGGCGATGCTGCATCTGGGAAGTTATCACTAATTTTGGTTGCCATCAATCAATACTTATCCGTTGATTTTTGCTTGATTTGGCTGAGTTTGTGCCTGAGTGCAAATGTTTATAATGTTGCGATCTGATGCATTATTATGTAACATTATTTACTTAGAGATTTTATTTAAAACATACCATATCGATGACAAAACAAATATGGCTAGCGATCAGAAATCATTTTCACATCATAATGTAAACTATTCCCACGAGAAAGGCGATAATGAAAAACACATACACACTCATTTATATTATTTATTTGTGTTTCTATTGTTTGAAATGTATCTTGTGCAGCGTTTGATAGCGTTGCATGAGGTTTGCTTAGGTACTAGCGTAATATTCAGTTATATATGCATATTTTAGGCAGATAAAGAGTCTTGATACGTCATATTTTAGTTTCCAAACCCAATGATTTTGGGGACTTTTCTTTTCTAAATAGTACTATAACTATAATTTCTAGTCTTAGATTGACACTTACCTCCTGGTTGTGAACTATGCAAAAATCAATTCTAACTTAATTTGTCAATAATGTATTGGTTTGCAAAACAAAATATTGTTTGTCTATTAATTTTATGCATTTTAATTAATTTATCAGCGATCTACGTTTTGATATTACGATATCAACATTATCTGTTACTACAAAATTCTTTGTTCGCTTCTATCTATGATCACTTATTTTCACTCTATTTTCCGAAAAATATGCCCATGTTCAAAATATGGTCAACCAGAATAAAAATACTGTACTTTAATTTCTCTGAATTAATTTACTGCTGAATTAATGTATCAGCTGTCAGTGGTTGTGATGTTACCAATGCTACTACTAACATTGTCCATTACCAAAAACATCTTTGAGAGAACGTCTTAGCTTTTCTCTCTAATCACTTATTTTTACTCTCTTGTCAGACAAGAGAAAACAGTTCAGAAAAATCATATATTTTAAACATGGTGAGTTGAAATAATTTGCAAGAAAAAAGTGGTTGTGTTCATATATATTCCCTGTCGAGCCGGATTTTGCCAAAATATAAAATGATGGATGGTCAAATCTTGCCTTGACGAACCAGGATTTTTTTTTTTTTAATACAAACGGTGGATGGTCACGTTACGCCTACATAAGCTAACATTATATTGTATTACGACTTTATGATATTAAAACAAGTACTAGAAAAGAGTGAGAAGCAGCAAGATTTGTAAAATTCAGCAAATATTTTTATTTCCCTAAAATACAAAATGAAAATGCAAAAACAGAACTTACGGTATTGCGAATTAAATCCCAAATAATCACAGAATTAAAGACATAAGTCCTAATGATTAAAGTTCTGAATAAACGTTAGTGGAGAGCCAAATTAAATCCAACGCCGAAAGTGTTGACGTGCCTGTGGTGGCCCTTGTCATGGCGATGTGCCAACAGTCTTTTTGTTGGATCACAGTAATACAATCCAAGAATTGAATCCTTATTTGAAACTTCACTATAATTAAAATCTCCTTTACAAAGAATGTTCGTTTTGATGAACACTGTATTTCCAGTGAATAAATAATTAAATAAATAAATTCCAGACCAAATGAACTACTGAACACAACAATAATGCAACTGATTGTGCCTCAAGGTCTTATTGCAATAATAATTAATTTAAAAAAAAACAAAACAAGATTATATAGTCCTCTACTTGACCTCAGGTCACAATTAACATTTTCTACAAAAAATACCTAATGGAAAATAACTTTCTACAAGGATCCTAATGTTTACTAGATAAAAGCTCAGTTATAATTAGAAGGTCTTTTATTAAAATTATAATATAGAATGTGGAATAGATCAGGTCGGCCAGGTATATTAATAAGGGAATTCCAATAACCTAGACCTAAATAAATATGTTTACTTCTATTGATAATGATCCTAATATTAAACCCATACACAGATAATATTTTAGCTTTGTATAAGTTGTTTACAGAATTAAAAATGTTCGATGATTCACGTCAAGTAGAAAATGAACTTGATTTAAATGAACTTGATTTTGGACAAGGTCAAGTCCAACATACACTGTTATATTACAATAACATCTAATGAAATAAAAAATAAAAAAAACTAACTAAATAAAAAGCAATGCAAATTAAACAGATATAACAATTTTAAAAAAATAAAAGTAGTAATAATGCCTCCGACAAATCTTGTTTAAAACTTCTTGAGGTCGTATGTTGATGAGATATGTTCTTTTATTCTAATATTTAAAACCGGTTTAAATTTGTTAACTGAATTGAGCTAATTATTTTCCTAAATTAAAATTGTGGATTGTCACATGTTGGTGAGCCAGTTTTGTTTCGAAAATAAAACTGGTGGATGGTCACATCTTAATGAGTTGGAATTTGATTTTGGTTTTCCAAGTAGAAATGTACCCATATGCGACTGATTTTTAAACAAATGTTTTAAAAATAATTCATGTTCACATTCATAAGCCAGCAATCGCGTTTTCTGTCTACTCTCTTCGTTCGATACAAATTTCTTCCTAACCTGAATCGAGTGGTGAAAGCGAACTTTTTCATCACAGTCAAGAATGCTAATTTGGATTTTACTTTGCAAGCATAAATGTGAATGTAACACATTAGTTCAGCTTATGCAGCGTATAGTCTATTGCTGTTAAAATTGTCCAGTACTGTTATTCATCCACAGAACCTGACAAAACTGTTGCTTATATGGCTGTTGTGCAATTTATAAATCCATTGAACTTGTTTCTAGGGGACCTGTAAGCCCTCTACCATAAGACTTCATGTACCAATAATTCCCTAACACATAATTTCTTTAACTGTACAACTTAATAGGATTTTCCTTTATATTTCCTTCAATTGAAATGAACACTAATTTTCACTGTTTCACAATAGGAGCAGTCACGTACTGCAATATCATTCTCACTATGTTATATATTTGACCCATTCCACAATATGTGATTTTCTAATTATTTGTCTTGTAAAAGCCTTACAAAAGTTTCAAAAATGTCGCGCTAATATTCATTTAGGGGCTTTTAGATAGTTTAAATCCCACGATGTGTTTTGTTCTTAGACACTTTATGGGCTCTTGGAGAGCTTAAATCCCATGATGTGTTTTGTTCTTAGACACTTTATGGGCTCTTGGAGAGCTTACATCCAAGAATGTGTTTTGTTCTTAGATACTTTATGGGCTCTTGGAGAGCTTAAATCCCACGATGTGTTTTGTTCTTAGACACCTTATGGGCTCTTGGAGAGCTTAAATCCCACGATGTGTTTTGTTCTTAGACACTTTATGGGCTCTTGGAGAGCTTAAATCCCACGATGTGTTTTGTTCTTAGACACTTTATGGGCTCTCGGAGAGCTTAAATCCCACGATGTGTTTTGTTCTTAGACACTTTATGGGCTCTTGGCGAGCTTAAATCCCGCGATGTGTTTTGTTCTTAAACACTTTATGGGCTCTAGGAGAGTTTAAATCACACGATGTATTTTATTCTTAGAGAGCCATTTCAATCTTTATTATACAAACATGAAATGGAATTAAATGTTAAGGGAAGAATTCTCGTGGACTTTCCATCATGACAAAGCAGTTAAATAATAAATAAGACCCATGCCTCCACATGTTGGACATGTAAAACTCCCTGACGTCCCAGGATGAGTGGAGAGAGAGGAGGAGAGGAAGAGGGTGGACTGCACATGATCAGCGCATTCTTAGTACATCTGTTTAATACTTTATAACAAAAGAGTAAACATAGAAATACCAACATTTTCTAAATCTGGGGCAAAGATGAAGGGTCACATCATTTAAAATTGACCAAATTGAAATTACCATGTTCTGCATCATTATAGACACCATTAACTTTTGGCAGTCGTATTTCGTTCAAGATGTTCTGGTGGTAATTAATTAAATGTTCCATTGCCAATACAATAACTGTTACTGTTACTTTGTCTTATGATACAGCCCCTCCTTCCTATTTACATGTACTTCGCTAAATAATCATTTTCTTTCCATTTTAATATACAAAACTCTTTTATCAAGCACTCGAGCATGTCAGTCACGGAAGTATGTTCAAGCATATATGTAGGATCTCATGCCAATTGAATATGTCAGTCACGGAAGGCTATTCTAGCATATTTGTAGGATGTCATGCCAATAGAATGTCAGTCACGGAAGGCTATTCAAGGATATTTGTAGGATGTCATGCCAATAGAATATGTCAGTCACGGAAGGCTATTCAAGCATATTTGTAGGATGTCATGCCAATAGAATATGTCAGTCACGGAAGGCTATTTAAACATTGGTCATGCCAGCTGAATCTTGTCTGTCACGGAAATCAGTTCCAGTGTATTTTAATGATCTCATGTCAATTCAATCTTTTCGTCATGGAAGTCTATTCAAGCATATTTGAATGATCTCATGCCAACTGAATCTGTCAGTCACGGAAGTCTATATGTAGGATCTAATGCCTATAATATATACTTCAGATTTTCAAGTATTCAAAATAATAATGTTTCATTCAAAGGATTCAAAAATGTTTTAATATAAGTTGTTTCAAGTACCACTGATATAAAACCAGAGGTCACGTCAGAAACGGACACCTTGTTGTAAATCTATTCTTACATCATCCACTAAATTAAACAATATATGAAACATTTGTTTGGGTTTTTTTTCAATTTATGTTGGTTGTTCTTTAATGTCGTAGATGAACACAACAAGGTAAAACTTCGAGTCCTTCAATTCAAAATACAGAACAACTATTATGGAAATAAAAAGTTAAATTATCAAGTGGTATTACATAGATTAACTGTGCTCCATAAGCACTATAGTACTGTTTTTAAAAATGTATTATATATACTTCCTTTTGTTATGTATGTTAATTTCCATTTTTTTTTGTAGATTGTTTTATTCATTTTATGTTATGGATAATTGTAGTTTGGACTTGACCTTGTCCAAAATCAAGTTCCTTTTCTACCTGACCTGAATCGTTGATTTTGGTTTTATAAACAACATATTTATCTCCAGAACATGGGAACTTCCCCATGAAATGCCGGGTCTACCTGTAGTTTACCGCATTTTATATTATAATTTTAGTATCATACCTTCTAATTGTAACTAAGATTTTATCTTTTAATAATTTGGAGCCTTCCAGAATGAATGTTTCCATTAGGTAATAGTGCTGTTTAGAAAATGCTAATTGTGACATGAGGTCAAGTAGAAGACTACATAATCTTGTTTATGTATAAATTATTCACTAGTGCTAGTATTTCATTTGGGGTGGAATTTATTTATTCAAATTATTTAATTCAAATGATTCTTCTCTGAAAATAAAAAGTGCTCAAAAATAACATTCTTGGAAAGAGACTTGGATTTATGGTGAAATTCAAATAAGGATATATTCTTGGATTTGGTATTATTGTGATTCAACAAAAGACTGTTGGCACATCACCACGACACAGGCCCTCTCGGGCACATCCACACTTCCAGCATTCATTTATTTTGGAATATCACTAAGGTTTATTCAGAAATTAATTATTAGGATTTGTGTTAGAAATTTTAGTAATATTTGGAATTAATTCGCAATACCGTAAGTTCTTTTTACATTTTTCACTTTGTATTCCAGGGAAATAAATTATTTGTTTAATTTTACAAAGCTTGTTGCTTTTCGCTCTTTTCAATTACTTAGTTTAAGACTATAGAGTCGTAATACTTAAATAAAAATATCCTGAACAATCGGTAAATTAATGTGCTTCTGTAAATTAGTGTTTAACTCGGCCCAAAGCCTGCATCCTTTCGTTTTTCAAATTATAAATAAATGAGAACATGACTAAAATAAATACACTGGCTTAAGTCTCAAATTGAATATGTACTTTCTCATCAATGTCTAGAGAAAACATTGAACTGAAGTACGTGATAATTTAATATTTTCAAAAGGGCACTTGGCATTATTTTAGAATATCAAGTTAAGGATCAAAGACAAAGCTAACAGTGTTGAATTCAGTGTGACATTAAATTGGGTGGAATACGCACACAATGTTTTCGTCAATGAAAATACACCATCATTTTTATTAGAATTATTTTTTATATATCTTTTGATACGTACCATGTGATTATTAAAAGGCATTTTGAATATCATAACATAACTTGCTTTAAAATCGTATTAATCTACAAGATCCGCGCACAAATGACTTGAATAACACAAATGACTCAAATACCATACATGACTCGAACACCACAAATTACTCGAATACCAATGTATCTAATACGTACTCTTGCTACATTGGTTTTGGATGATCTACCATCACTTGTTAAATAAACAAATATTGCATTCGAAACTTAAATTTAATTGTATGAACAACAACCAGTGTTTGTTAAATTTAGCAAAACATATCTTAAAAACAGCAAAACAGAGCTAGACCAGACAACAAAGACGTGTATTTAAGACAAAAAGAATTGGTGCCCATCACAGTAAAGAATAGGAACTTTTAACAGGCAAGAATCGGTGCCCAAAACAGGAATGAATTGGTTTCTATACCTGGAAAGAATTGGAGACGGAATAATAAAAGGAATAAGAACAAAGAACAAAAGGTGTTAGAAGTAATGGATACCGTATAAAGTCAACATACTGAAACCAATTATTTACTCTTCTCTTCGCCTGATTCTTTACTGTTGGTTCTGAACATTATTCGCTTCAATTATAAACGATGGACATAAACTCTAACAGACTGCCTTAGAATGGGTCGCATCTGAATTCATTTAAATTGTAGCTGTTGGAAATGTAATGCAAAGTTAACTATTAAGTCACAGATAAATGTGTTCAATTGCCATTTTAAAGCGCTCTTCCGCCTTAACTTGGGGCCATAATTACCGAAATCAATGACAGTTACTAGCTGACTTTATTTTGTGATAAATTATTACTTAAGGCGCTATGTTTTAGGTAAATGGCGGGTAATGACATGATTTATTGCTTAAAAAACAGTTTATGTATAAATGCAGATGTTGCTTATACGAAAGATGGAATATATGTGTAAGGATTGATAAGGCTATAAAGGAATTTTATTAACTTGTTGTAAGAACATGGGAGGTTATCGAGAAATGCAAACGTTTTGTGATGAGACATTTTGCAGAAGGATTCAAATAAAACTAAGGGGGAGTTAATGTGTTTTTATTACAAGTTAAACGATACTGACATATTTTCCGCGAATCCTTTTCAGCTAAATGTATGTAAAGCCTGTTTATACAGGGTTATGTTGGTTGGGTTGGTCCTTTTCAGCTAAATGTATGTAAAGCTTGTTTATACAGGGTTATGTTGGTTGGTTTGGTCCTTTTCAGCTAAATGTATGTAAAGCCTGTTTATGCAGGGTTATGTTGGTTGGGTTGGTCCTTTTCAGCTAAATGTATGTAAAGCCTGTTTATACAGGGTTATGTTGGTTGGGTTGGTCCTTTTCAGCTAAATGTATGTAAAGCCTGTTTATACAGGGTTATGTTGGTTGGGTTGGTCCTTTTCAGCTAAATGTATGTAAAGCCTGTTTATACAGGGTTATGTTGGTTGGGTTGGTCCTTTTCAGCTAAATGTATGTAAAGCCTGTTTATACAGGGTTATGTTGGTTGGGTTGGTCCTTTTAAGAACACAAGAATACTATGAAGGTTACATATTGTCGAAGCAAGTAAAGTAGAGTGCCCTAGATGCAGCATACAAAAAGCTTCATTAAAACGGACAGGTACACGGTTGATATTTACAACAAAACAGTAGATATCAGATACATTTTAAAGTCAGCAATAACAAAGGACATAAAAAACAACGGACACAAGGTACAAAATGCAGCTACACAATTTTTTAAATATATAAGTTTTCTGCACATATATGACACATCACCGAATACGACACAATGACAATGTAGATAAGAATTATGACTATTTTGTTCATGAACTGCATGCATAAGGAACATAATAATTAAGATATCAAGAAGTGAGGGTGCTAAAAATTAAAATTATATAAATACATAAATACAATAAGCAGTAATGGAGCAGAATTTCAACTGTTATGACTCTATGGACTTTGCTAAATAACATAATAGAGCAAAAAACCAAAACGTTTTGTAAATTCAACAAAAAAATTCATTTCCCTATAATACAACGTGAGAGATTATAACTTACAGTATGGCGAATAAAATTCTAAATAGTCATAAACGTTCTAGCACAAGTCCCAAAGTATTTAACATTCCAAATGAGTTCCAGTGGTGTTCCAAATAAAGTTCAATACATTGTGCATAATCCAAAATAGTTTTAAAGGAATTCACAGTAATTCCAAAATAGTTACTTAGTCCTAAAGTTTATCACCACGTTGTAATTCCAATGAATAATTCAGATAAATAAATCCTCTCAAATAATAATTGAACGTAACTAAATGACTCCTCTAAGACTGGTGTTTAAGATAGTAATAATCAATTCTCAGGTAAAGATCCCCTATATATAAAATAAGACATAATTTTAGAACCAAGATGAGGGTCAAATATTCATTTCCAGATTGTTCCAACCTGTCATCAACGTCAGGTCCTTTAGTAGCTAACCAATTAAAATCAGGTGGCCCAGAATTTCCTAGGCACAAACCAATGACCGGAACTAAAATATCA
>JAECUM010029868.1:0-24845 GCA_016617855.1 Megalonaias nervosa
CAACAATCCTAGACGGGGTGAAATAAACATTGAGACATTCATTTTGCAACAATCCTAAACGGGGTCAGATAAGCAGTGAGTAGCTGCATTTTCTAACAATCCTAAACGGGGCTAAAATAAACAGTGAGAGGCTCAATTTTCCAACAATCCTAAACGGGTCAAAAAACAGTGAGAAGATGAATTTTGCACCATTCCTAAACGGGATCAAATAAACAGTGAGAAGCTGCATTTCGCAACAATCCTAAGCGGTGGTAAAATAAACAGTGAGAAGCTGCATTTTGCAACAATCCTAAACGGCTTCAAATAAACAGTGAGAAGCTGCATTTTCCAACAATCCTAAACTGGGTCAAATAAACATTGCGAAGCTGCATTTTGCAACAATCCTAAACGGGGGAAAATAAACAGTGAGAAGCTGCATTTTGCAACAATCCTAAACGGGGGTAAACTAAACAGTGAGAAGCTGCATTTGGAATAATCTTAAACGGAGCTAATATAAACAGTACTAAGCTGCATCTTGCAAGAATCCTAAACGGGGTCGAATAAACAGTGCGAAGCTGAATTTTGCAACAATCCGAAACGAGGGTAAAATAAACAATGAGAAGCTGCAGTTTGCAAAAATCCTAAACAGGGGAATAAATAAACAGTGAGAAGCTGCATTTTGCAACAATACTAAACGGGGTCAAATATATAGTGAGAGGCTGCATTTTTCAACATTCCGAAACGGGGTGAAATAAACATTGTGAACATGTACTTTGCGACATTCCTAAACGGGGTCAAATAAATAGTGAGAAGCTGCATTTTGCAACAATCCTAAAAGGGGGTAAAATAAACAGTGTTAAGCTGCATTTTGCAACAGTCATAAACGGGGTCAAATAAACAGTGAGAAGCTACATTTTGCAACAATCCTAATCGAGGTCAAATAAACATTGAGAAACTCCATATTGTAACAGTCCTAAACTGGGTCAAATAAACAGTAAGATGCTGTATTTGACAACAATCCTAAACGGGGCAAATAATTTTGAGAAGCTGCATTTTGCAAAAATCCTAAACGGTGTCAAATAAACTGTGAGAAGCTGAATTTTGCAACAGTCCTAAACGGGGTCAAATAAACAATAAGAAGATGCATGTTGCAATAATCCTAAACGGGTTCAAATAAGCAGTGAGAAGCTGCATTTTGCAACAATCCTAAACGGGAGTGAAATAAACAGTGAGAAGCTGCACTTTGAAACAATCCTAAACGGGGGTGAAATAAACAGTGAGAAGCTGCATTTTGCACCATTCCTAAACGGGGTCAAATAAATAGGGTGAGGCTGCATTTTCCAACAATCCTAAACGGGGGAAAATAAACAATGAGAACCTGCATTTTGCAACAATTCTAAACGGGGTCAAAGGAACAATGAGAAGCTTCCTTTTGCAACAATACTAAACGGTGGTAAAATGAAGAGCGAGAAGAGGCATTTTTCAACAATCATAAACGGGATGAAATGAACAGTGAGAACAAGCATATTGCGACAATCCTAAACGGGGTCAGAGAAGCAGTGAGAAGCTGCTTCTTGCAACTATCCTAAACGGGGTAAAATAAACAGTGAGATGCTGCATTTTGCAAAAATCTTAAAAAGGGCAAAAATAAACAGTTAGAAGCTGCATTTTGCAACAGTCCTAAACGGGGTCAAATAAATAGTGAGAAGTTGCATTTTGCAACAATCCTAAACGGGGGTAAAATAAATAGTGAGAAGCTGCATTTTGCAACAATCCTAAACGGGGTCAGGAAAATATTGAGATGCTGCAATTTGCAACAATCTTACACGGGGGTAAAATAAACAGTGAGAAGCTGCATTTTGCAACAATCCTAAACGGGGTCAAATAAATAGTGATAAGTTGCATTTTGCTACAATCCTAAACGGGGGTAAAATAAACAGTGAGAAGCTGCATTTTGCAACAATCCTGAACGGGGGTCAAATAAACAGTGAGAAGCTGCATTTTGCAACAATCCTAGACGGGGTGAAATAAACATTGAGACGCTGTATTTTGCAACAGACCTAAACCGGGTGAAATAAACATGGAGAACATTCATTTTGCAACAGTCCTAAACGGGGTCAGATAAGCAGTGAGAAGCTGCATTTTCCAACAATCCTAAACGGGGCTAAAATAAAGAGTGAGAAGCTCAATTTTCCAACAATCCTAAACGGGTCAAAAAACAGTGAGCAGATGCATTTTGCACCATTCCTAAACGGGATCAAATAAACAGTGAGAAGCTGCATTTCGCAACAATCCTAAGCGGTGGTAAAATAAACAGTGAGAAGCTGCATTTTGCAACAATCCTAAACGGCTTCAAATAAACAGTGAGAAGCTGCATTTTCCAACAATCCTAAACTGGGTCAAATAAACATTGCGAAGCTGCATTTTGCAACAATCCTAAACGGGGGAAAATAAACAGTGAGAAGCTGCATTTTGCAACAATCCTAAACGGGGGTAAACTAAACAGTGAGAAGCTGCATTTGGAATAATCTTAAACGGAGCTAATATAAACAGTACTAAGCTGCATCTTGCAAGAATCCTAAACGGGGTCGAATAAACAGTGCGAAGCTGAATTTTGCAACAATCCGAAACGAGGGTAAAATAAACAATGAGAAGCTGCAGTTTGCAAAAATCCTAAACAGGGGAATAAATAAACAGTGAGAAGCTGCATTTTGCAACAATACTAAACGGGGTCAAATATATAGTGAGAGGCTGCATTTTTCAACATTCCGAAACGGGGTGAAATAAACATTGTGAACATGTACTTTGCGACATTCCTAAACGGGGTCAAATAAATAGTGAGAAGCTGCATTTTGCAACAATCCTAAAAGGGAGTAAAATAAACAGTGTTAAGCTGCATTTTGCAACAATCATAAACGGGGTCAAATAAACAGTGAGAAGCTGCATTTTGCAACAGTCCTAAACGGGGTCAAATAAACAATAAGAAGATGCATGTTGCAATAATCCTAAACGGGTTCAAATAAGCAGTGAGAAGCTGCATTTTGCAACAATCCTAAACCGGAGTGAAATAAACAGTGAGAAGCTGCACTTTGAAACAATCCTAAACGGGGGTAAAATAAACAGTGAGAAGCTGCATTTTGCACCATTCCTAAACGGGGTCAAATAAATAGGGTGAGGCTGCATTTTCCAACAATCCTAAACGGGGGTAAAATAAACAATGAGAACCTGCATTTTGCAACAATTCTAAACGGGGTCAAAGGAACAATGAGAAGCTTCCTTTTGCAACAATACTAAACGGTGGTAAAATGAAGAGCGAGAAGAGGCATTTTTCAATAATCATAAACGGGATGAAATGAACATTGAGAACAAGCATATTGCGACAATCCTAAACGGGGTCAGAGAAGCAGTGAGAAGCTGCTTCTTGCAACTATCCTAAACGGGGTAAAATAAACAGTGAGATGCTGCATTTTGCAAAAATCTTAAAAAGGGCAAAAATAAACAGTTAGAAGCTGCATTTTGCAACAGTCCTAAACGGGGTCAAATAAATAGTGAGAAGTTGCATTTTGCAACAATCCTAAACGGGGGTAAAATAAATAGTGAGAAGCTGCATTTTGCAACAATCCTAAACGGGGTCAGGAAAATATTGAGATGCTGCAATTTGCAACAATCTTACACGGGGGTAAAATAAACAGTGAGAAGCTGCATTTTGCAACAATCCTAAACGGGTCAAATAAATAGTGATAAGTTGCATTTTGCTACAATCCTAAACGGGGGTAAAATAAACAGTGAGAAGCTGCATTTTGCAACAATCCTAAACGGGGGTAAAATAAACAACAAGAAGCTGCCTTTTGCAACAATCCTAAAAGGGAGTCAAATAAACACTGAGAAGTTGCATTTTGCAACAATCCTAAACGGGGTCGAATAATTTTGAGAAGATGCATAACGCAACAATTCTATACGTGGTCAAATAAACAGTGAGAAGATGCATTTTGCAACAATCCTAAACGGGGCTAAAATAAACAGTGAGAAGCTGAATTTTCCAACAATCCTAAACGGGTCAAAAAAACAGTGAGAAGCTGCATTTGGCAACAATCCTAAACTGGGTCAAATAAACAATGAGACGCTGTATTTTACAACAATCCTAAACGGGGGTGAAATAAACAATGAGAAGCTGCATTTTGCAACAATCATAAACAGGGTAAAATAAACAGTGTGAAGGTGCATTTGGAACAATCCTAAACGGAGCTAATATAAACAGTGAGAAGCTGCACTTTGCAAGAATTCAAAACGGAGCTAAAATAAACAGTGAGAGGCTGCACATTGGAAGAATCCTAAACGGGGTCAAATAAACAGTGAGAAGCTGCACTTTGCAAGAATACTAAAGGGGGTGAAAGAAACGGTGAGAAGCTGCATATTGCAGCAATCCTAAACGGGGTGAAATAAACAGTGAGAAGCTGCATCTTGCAACAATCATAAACGGGGTCAAATAAACAGTGAGAAGCTGCATTTTGCAACAATCCTAAACGGGGTCAAATAAACATTGCGAAGTTCCATTTTTCAACAATCCTAAACGGGGTCAAATAAACACTGAGAAGCTGCATTTTGCAACAATCCTGAACGGGGGTCAAATAAACAGTGAGAAGCTGCATTTTGCAACAATCCTAGACGGGGTGAAATAAACATTGAGACGCTGTATTTTGCAACAGTCCTAAACCGGGTGAAATAAACATGGAGAACATTCATTTTGCAACAGTCCTAAACGGGGTCAGATAAGCAGTGAGTAGCTGCATTTTCCAACAATCCTAAACGGGGCTAAAATAAACAGTGAGAAGCTCAATTTTCCAACAATCCTAAACGGGTCAAAAAACAGTGAGCAGATGCATTTTGCACCATTCCTAAACGGGATCAAATAAACAGTGAGAAGCTGCATTTCGCAACAATCCTAAGCGGTGGTAAAATAAACAGTGAGAAGCTGCATTTTGCAACAATCCTAAACGGCTTCAAATAAACAGTGAGAAGCTGCATTTTCCAACAATCCTAAACTGGGTCAAATAAACATTGCGAAGCTGCATTTTGCAACAATCCTAAACGGGGGAAAATAAACAGTGAGAAGCTGCATTTTGCAACAGTCCTAAACCGGGTGAAAAGTTGGTAAAATAAACAATAAGAAGATGCATGTTTCAATAATCCTAAACGGGTTCAAATAAGCAGTGAGAAGCTGCATTTTGCAACAATCCTAAACGGGAGTGAAATAAACAGTGAGAAGCTGCACTTTGAAACAATCCTAAACGGGGGTAAAATAAACAGTGAGAAGCTGCATTTTGCACCATTCCTAAACGGGGTCAAATAAATAGGGTGAGGCTGCATTTTCCAACAATCCTAAACGGGGGTAAAATAAACAATGAGAACCTGCATTTTGCAACAATCCTAAACGGGGGTAAAATAAACAGTGAGAAGCTGCATTTGGAATAATCTTAAACGGAGCTAATATAAACAGTACTAAGCTGCATCTTGCAAGAATCCTAAACGGGGTCGAATAAACAGTGCGAAGCTGAATTTTGCAACAATCCGAAACGAGGGTAAAATAAACAATGAGAAGCTGCAGTTTGCAAAAATCCTAAACAGGGGAATAAATAAACAGTGAGAAGCTGCATTTTGCAACAATACTAAACGGGGTCAAATATATAGTGAGAAGCTGCATTTTTCAACATTCCGAAACGGGGGGAAATAAACATTGAGAACATGTACTTTGCGACATTCCTAAACGGGGTCAAATAAATAGTGAGAAGCTGCATTTTCCAACAATCCTAAAAGGGGGTAAAATAAACAGTGTTAAGCTGCATTTTGCAACAATCATAAACGGGGTCAAATAAACAGTGAGAAGCTGCATTTTGCAACAGTCCTAAACGGGGTCAAATAAACAATAAGAAGATGCATGTTGCAATAATCCTAAACGGGTTCAAATAAGCAGTGAGAAGCTGCATTTTGCAACAATCCTAAACCGGAGTGAAATAAACAGTGAGAAGCTGCACTTTGAAACAATCCTAAACGGGGGTAAAATAAACAGTGAGAAGCTGCATTTTGCACCATTCCTAAACGGGGTCAAATAAATAGGGTGAGGCTGCATTTTCCAACAATCCTAAACGGGGGTAAAATAAACAATGAGAACCTGCATTTTGCAACAATTCTAAACGGGGTCAAAGGAACAATGAGAAGCTTCCTTTTGCAACAATACTAAACGGTGGTAAAATGAAGAGCGAGAAGAGGCATTTTTCAATAATCATAAACGGGATGAAATGAACATTGAGAACAAGCATATTGCGACAATCCTAAACGGGGTCAGAGAAGCAGTGAGAAGCTGCTTCTTGCAACTATCCTAAACGGGGTAAAATAAACAGTGAGATGCTGCATTTTGCAAAAATCTTAAAAAGGGCAAAAATAAACAGTTAGAAGCTGCATTTTGCAACAGTCCTAAACGGGGTCAAATAAATAGTGAGAAGTTGCATTTTGCAACAATCCTAAACGGGGGTAAAATAAATAGTGAGAAGCTGCATTTTGCAACAATCCTAAACGGGGTCAGGAAAATATTGAGATGCTGCAATTTGCAACAATCTTACACGGGGGTAAAATAAACAGTGAGAAGCTGCATTTTGCAACAATCCTAAACTGGGTCAAATAAATAGTGATAAGTTGCATTTTGCTACAATCCTAAACGGGGGTAAAATAAACAGTGAGAAGCTGCATTTTGCAACAATCCTAAACGGGGGTAAAATAAACAACAAGAAGCTGCCTTTTGCAACAATCCTAAAAGGGAGTCAAATAAACACTGAGAAGCTGCATTTTGCAACAATCCTAAACGGGGTCGAATAATTTTGAGAAGATGCATAACGCAACAATTCTATACGGGGTCAAATAAACAGTGAGAAGATGCATTTTGCAACAATCCTAAACGGGGATAAAATAAACAGTGAGAAGCTGAATTTTCCAACAATCCTAAACGGGTCAAAAAAACAGTGAGAAGCTGCATTTGGCAACAATCCAAAACTGGGTCAAATAAACAATGAGACGCTGTATTTTACAATAATCCTAAACGGGGGTGAAATAAACAATGAGAAGCTGCATTTTGCAACAATCATAAACAGGGTAAAATTAACAGTGCGAAGGTGCATTTGGAACAATCCTAAACGGAGCTAATATAAACAGTGAGAAGCTGCACTTTGCAAGAATTCAAAACGGAGCTAAACTAAACAGTGAGAGGCTGCACATTGGAAGAATCCTAAACGGGGTCAAATAAACACTGAGAAGCTGCATTTTGCAACAATCCTGAACGGGGGTCAAATAAACAGTGAGAATCTGCATTTTGCAACAATCCTAGACGGGGTGAAATAAACATTGAGACGCTGTATTTTGCAACAGTCCTAAACCGGGTGAAATAAACATGGAGAACATTCATTTTGCAACAGTCCTAAACGGGGTCAGATAAGCAGTGAGTAGCTGCATTTTCCAACAATCCTAAACGGGGCTAAAATAAACAGTGAGAAGCTCAATTTTCCAACAATCCTAAACGGGTCAAAAAACAGTGAGAAGCTGCATTTTGCACCATTCCTAAACGGGATCAAATAAACAGTGAGAAGATGCATTTTGCAACAATACCAAACGGGGTTAAAATAAACAGTGAGAGGCTGCATTCTGCAACAATCATAAAAGGCTTCAAATAAACAGTGAGAAGCTGCATTTTCCAACAATCCTAAACTGGGTCAAATAAACAGTGAGAAGCTGCATTTTGCAACAATCCTAAACGGGGATGAAATAAACAGTGAGATGCTGCATTTTGCAACAATCCTAAACGGGGATGAAATAAACAGTGGGAATCTGCACTTTGCAATAATCCTAAACGGGTGTAAAATAAACAGGGGAAAGCTGCATCTTGCAACAATCCTGAACGGGGTCAAATAAATAATGAGAAGCTCCATTTTGCAACAATCCTAAACGGGGTCAAATGAACAATGAGAAGCTCCATTTTGCAGCAATCCTAAACGGGGGTAAAATAAACAGCGAGAAGATTCATTTTGCAACATTTCTAAACTGGGTCAAATAAACAGTGAGAAGCTGCATTTTGCAACAATCCTAAACGGAGGAAAATTAAACAGTGAGAAACTGCATTCTGGAACAATCCAACACGAGGGTGAAAGTAACAACGAGATCCTGCATTCTGCAACACTGCAACACGGGGGTAAAATAAACAGCAAGAAGCAGGAATTTCGAACAATTCTAAACTAGTCAAAAAAACAGTGACAAGCTGCATTTTGCAACATTCCTAAACGGGGTCAAATAAACAATGAGAAGCTGCATTTTGCAATTATCCTAAACTGGGGTAAAATGAACAGTGAGAAGCTGCATTTTGCAACAATCCTAAACGGGGTCAAATAAATAGTGAGAAGTTGCATTTTGCAACAATGCTAAACTGGGTCAAATAAACAGTGAGAAGCTGCATTTTGCAACAATCCTAAACTGGGCAAAATAAACAGTGAGAAACTGCATTTTGCAACAATCCTAAAGGAGGTCAAATAAAAATTGAGAGGCTGCATTTTGCAACAGTCGTAAACGGGGGTAAAAGAAACAGTGAGAAGCTGCATTGTGCAAAAATTCTTAACGGCTTCAAATAATTCTCAGAAGCTGCATTTTGCAACAATCCTAAACGAGGTCAAATAAACATTGAGAAGCTGCATCTTTCAACAATCATCAACTGGGGTGAAATAAGCAGTGAGACGCGGTATTTTCCAACAATCCCCAACGGGGTCAAATAAACAATGCGAAGCTGCATTTTGTAACAATCCTAAACGGGGTCAAATAAACAGTGAGATGCTGCATTTTGCAACAATCCTAAACGGGGGTGAAATAAACAGTGGGAAGCTGCACTTTGCAATAATCCTAAACGGGTGTAAAATAAACAGGGGATAGCTGCATTTTGCAACAATCCTAAACGGGGTCAAATAAATTGTGAGAAGCTGCATTTTGCAACAATCCTAAACGGGGTCAAATAAACAGTGAGAAGCTGCATTTTGCAACAATCTTAAACTGGGTAAAATAAACAATGAGAAGCTGCATTTTGCAACAATCCTAAACGGGGTCAAATAGATAGTGAGAAGCTGCATCTTGCAACAATCCTAAACGGGGTCAAATAAACAGTGAGAAGCTGCATTTTGCAACAATCCTTAACGGGGTCAAAGAAACATTGCGAAGTTCCATTTTTCAACAATCCTAAACGGGGTCAAATAAACACTGAGAAGCTGCATTTTGCAACAATCCTAAACTGGGTCAAATAAACAGTGAGAAGCTGCATTTTGCAACAATCCTAAACGGGGTCAAATAAATAGTGAGAAGCTGCATTTTGCAACAATCCTAAACTGGGTCAAATAAACAGTGAGAAGCTGCATTTTGCAACAATCCAAAACTGGGAAAAATAAACAATGAGAAGCTGCATTTTGCAACAATCCTAAACGGTGTCAAATAGATAGTGAGTAGCTGCATTTTGCAACAATCCTAAACGGGGGTAAAATAAACAGTGAGAAACTCAATTTTCCAACAATCCTAAACGGGTCAAAAAACAGTGAGAAGCTGCATTTTGCACCATTCCTAAGCGGGATCAAATAAACAGTGAGAAGATGCATTTTGCAACAATCCTAAACGGGGTTAAAATAAACAGTGACAGGCTGCATTCTGCAACAATCATAAACGGCTTCAAATAAACAGTGAGAAGCTGCATTTTCCAACAATCCTAAACTGGGTCAAATAAACAGTGAGAAGCTGCATTTTGCAACAATCCTAAAAGGGGTCAAATAAACTGAGATGCTGCATTTTGCAACAATCCTAAACGGGGATGAAATAAACAGTGGGAAGGTGCACTTTGCAATAATCCTAAACGGCTGTAAAATAAACAGGGGAAAGCTGCATCTTGCAACAATCCTGAACGGGGTCAAAAAAATAATGAGAAGCTCCATTTTGCAACAATCCTAAACGGGGTCAAATGAACAATGAGAAGCTCCATTTTGCAGCAATCCTAAACGGGGGTAAAATAAACAGCGAGAAGATGCATATTATAACAATCCTAAACGGTGTCAAAAAAACAGCGAGAAGCTGCATTTTGCAACATTTCTAAACTGGGTCAAATAAACAGTGAGAAGCTGCATTGTGCAACAACCCTAAACGGGGAAAAATTAAACAGTGAGAAACTGCATTCTGGAACAATCCAACACGAGGGTGAAAGTAACAACGAGATCCTGCATTTTGCAACAATCCAACACGGGGGTAAAATAAACAGCAAGAAGCTCCATTTTGCAACTATCCTAAACGGGGTCAAATAATTTTGAGATGATGCATTACGCAACAATTCTAAACGGGGTAAAATAAACAGTGAGAAGCAGCAATTTCGAACAATTCTAAACTAGTCAAAAAAACAGTGACAAGCTGCATTTTGCAACATTCCTAAACGGGGTCAAATAAACAATGAGAAGCTGCATTTTGCAATTATCCTAAACTGGGGTAAAATGAACAGTGAGAAGCTGCATTTTGCAACAATCCTAAACCGGGTCAAATAAATAGTGAGAAGTTGCATTTTGCAACAATCCTAAGCGGGGTCAAATAAACAGTGAGAAGCTGCATTTGGAACAATCCTAAAAGGAGCTAATATAAACAGTGAGAGGCTGCACTTTGTAAGAATCCTAAGAGGAGCTAAAATAAACAGTGAGAAGCTGCACTTTGCAACAATCCTAAACGGGGTGAAAGAAACAGTGAGAAACTTCATCTTGCTACAATCCTAAATGGGGTAAAATAAACAGTGAGAAGCTGCATTTTGCAACAATATTAAACGGGGGAATAATTATACAGCGAGAAGCTGCATTTTGCAACAGTCCTAAACGGGGTCAAATAAACAGTGAAAAGCTGCATTTCGCAATAATCCTAAACGGGGTCAAATAAACAGTGAGAAGCTGCATTTTGCAACAATCCTAAACGGGGTCAAATAATCAGTGAGAAGCTGCATTTTGCAACAATATTAAACGGGGGAATAATTATACAGTAAGAAGCTGCATTTTGCAACAATCCTAAAAGGGGGTAAAATAAACAGTGTTAAGCTGCATTTTGCAACAATCATAAACGGGGTCAAATAAACAGTGAGAAGCTGCATTTTGCAGCAGTCCTAAACGGGGTCAAATAAACAATAAGAAGATGCATGTTGCAATAATCCTAAACGGGTTCAAATAAGCAGTGAGAAGCTGCATTTTGCAACAATCCTAAACCGGAGTGAAATAAACAGTGAGAAGCTGCACTTTGAAACAATCCTAAACGGGGGTAAAATAAACAGTGAGAAGCTGCATTTTGCACCATTCCTAAACGGGGTCAAATAAATAGGGTGAGGCTGCATTTTCCAACAATCCTAAACGGGGGTAAAATAAACAATGAGAACCTGCATTTTGCAACAATTCTAAACGGGGTCAAAGGAACAATGAGAAGCTTCCTTTTGCAACAATACTAAACGGTGGTAAAATGAAGAGCGAGAAGAGGCATTTTTCAACAATCATAAACGGGATGAAATGAACATTGAGAACAAGCATATTGCGACAATCCTAAACGGGGTCAGAGAAGCAGTGAGAAGCTGCTTCTTGCAACTATCCTAAACGGGGTAAAATAAACAGTGAGATGCTGCATTTTGCAAAAATCTTAAAAGGGCAAAAATAAACAGTTAGAAGCTGCATTTTGCAACAGTCCTAAACGGGGTCAAATAAATAGTGAGAAGTTGCATTTTGCAACAATCCTAAACGGGGGTAAAATAAATAGTGAGAAGCTGCATCTTGCAACAATCCTAAACGGGGTCAGGAAAATATTGAGATGCTGCAATTTGCAACAATCTTACACGGGGGTAAAATAAACAGTGAGAAGCTGCATTTTGCAACAATCCTAAACTGGGTCAAATAAATAGTGATAAGTTGCATTTTGCTACAATCCTAAACGGGGGTAAAATAAACAGTGAGAAGCTGCATTTTGCAACAATCCTAAACGGGGGTAAAATAAACAACAAGAAGCTGCCTTTTGCAACAATCCTAAAAGGGAGTCAAATAAACACTGAGAAGTTGCATTTTGCAACAATCCTAAACGGGGTCGAATAATTTTGAGAAGATGCATAACGCAACAATTCTATACGTGGTCAAATAAACAGTGAGAAGATGCATTTTGCAACAATCCTAAACGGGGCTAAAATAAACAGTGAGAAGCTGAATTTTCCAACAATCCTAAACGGGTCAAAAAAACAGTGAGAAGCTGCATTTGGCAACAATCCTAAACTGGGTCAAATAAACAATGAGACGCTGTATTTTACAACAATCCTAAACGGGGGTGAAATAAACAATGAGAAGCTGCATTTTGCAACAATCATAAACAGGGTAAAATAAACAGTGTGAAGGTGTATTTGGAACAATCCTAAACGGAGCTAATATAAACAGTGAGAAGCTGCACTTTGCAAGAATTCAAAACGGAGCTAAAATAAACAGTGAGAGGCTGCACATTGGAAGAATCCTAAACGGGGTCAAATAAACAGTGAGAAGCTGCGCTTTGCAAGAATACTAAAGGGGGTGAAAGAAACGGTGAGAAGCTGCATATTGCAGCAATTCTAAACGGGGTGAAATAAACAGTGAGAAGCTGCATCTTGCAACAATCATAAACGGGGTCAAATAAACAGTGAGAAGCTGCATTTTGCAACAATCCTAAACGGGGTCAAATAAACATTGCGAAGTTCCATTTTTCAACAATCCTAAACGGGGTCAAATAAACACTGAGAAGCTGCAGTTTGCAACAATCCTGAACGGGGGTCAAATAAACAGTGAGAAGCTGCATTTTGCAACAATCCTAGACGGGGTGAAATAAACATTGAGACGCTGTATTTTGCAACAGTCCTAAACCGGGTGAAATAAACATGGAGAACATTCATTTTGCAACAGTCCTAAACGGGGTCAGATAAGCAGTGAGTAGCTGCATTTTCCAACAATCCTAAACGGGGCTAAAATAAACAGTGAGAAGCTCAATTTTCCAACAATCCTAAACGGGTCAAAAAACAGTGAGAAGATGCATTTTGCATCATTCCTAAACGGGATCAAATAAACAGTGAGAAGCTGCATTTCGCAACAATCCTAAGCGGTGGTAAAATAAACAGTGAGAAGCTGCATTTTGCAACAATCCTAAACGGCTTCAAATAAACAGTGAGAAGCTGCATTTTCCAACAATCCTAAACTGGGTCAAATAAACATTGCGAAGCTGCATTTTGCAACAATCCTAAACGGGGTCAAATAAACAGTGAGAAGCTGCATTTTGCAACAGTCCTAAACCGGGTGAAAAGTTGGTAAAATAAACAATAAGAAGATGCATGTTTCAATAATCCTAAACGGGTTCAAATAAGCAGTGAGAAGCTGCATTTTGCAACAATCCTAAACGGGAGTGAAATAAACAGTGAGAAGCTGCACTTTGAAACAATCCTAAACGGGGGTAAAATAAACAGTGAGAAGCTGCATTTTGCACCATTCCTAAACGGGGTCAAATAAATAGGGTGAGGCTGCATTTTCCAACAATCCTAAACGGGGGTAAAATAAACAATGAGAACCTTCATTTTGCAACAATTCTAAACGGGGTCAAAGGAACAATGAGAAGCTTCCTTTTGCAACAATGCTAAACGGTGGTAAAATGAAGAGCGAGAAGAGGCATTTTTCAACAATCATAAACGGGATGAAATGAACATTGAGAACAAGCATATTGCGACAATCCTAAACGGGGTCAGAGAAGCAGTGAGAAGCTGCTTCTTGCAACTATCCTAAACGGGGTAAAATAAACAGTGAGATGCTGCATTTTGCAAAAATCTTAAAAAGGGCAAAAATAAACAGTTAGAAGCTGCATTTTGCAACAGTCCTAAACGGGGTCAAATAAATAGTGAGAAGTTGCATTTTGCAACAATCCTAAACGGGGGTAAAATAAATAGTGAGAAGCTGCATTTTGCAACAATCCTAAACGGGGTCAGGAAAATATTGAGATGCTGCAATTTGCAACAATCTTACACGGGGGTAAAATAAACAGTGAGAAGCTGCATTTTGCAACAATCCTAAACGGAGTCAAATAAATAGTGATAAGTTGCATTTTGCTACAATCCTAAACGGGGGTAAAATAAACAGTGAGAAGCTGCATTTTGCAACAATCCTAAACGGGGGTAAAATAAACAACAAGAAGCTGCCTTTTGCAACAATCCTAAAAGGGAGTCAAATAAACACTGAGAAGCTGCATTTTGCAACAATCCTAAACGGGGTCGAATAATTTTGAGAAGATGCATAACGCAACAATTCTATACGGGGTCAAATAAACAGTGAGAAGATGCATTTTGCAACAATCCTAAACGGGGATAAAATAAACAGTGAGAAGCTGAATTTTCCAACAATCCTAAACGGGTCAAAAAACAGTGAGAAGCTGCATTTGGCAACAATCCTAAACTGGGTCAAATAAACAATGAGACGCTGTATTTTACAACAATCCTAAACGGGGGTGAAATAAACAATGAGAAGCTGCATTTTGCAACAATCATAAACAGGGTAAAATAAACAGTGTGAAGGTGCATTTGGAACAATCCTAAACGGAGCTAATATAAACAGTGAGAAGCTGCACTTTGCAAGAATTCAAAACGGAGCTAAACTAAACAGTGAGAGGCTGCACATTGGAAGAATCCTAAACGGGGTCAAATAAACACTGAGAAGCTGCATTTTGCAACAATCCTGAACGGGGGTCAAATAAACAGTGAGAAGCTGCATTTTGCAACAATCCTAGACGGGGTGAAATAAACATTGAGACGCTGTATTTTGCAACAGTCCTAAACCGGGTGAAATAAACATGGAGAACATTCATTTTGCAACAGTCCTAAACGGGGTCAGATAAGCAGTGAGTAGCTGCATTTTCCAACAATCCTAAACGGGGCTAAAATAAACAGTGAGAAGCTCAATTTTCCAACAATCCTAAACGGGTCACAAAACAGTGAGAAGATGCATTTTGCACCATTCCTAAACGGGATCAAATAAACAGTGAGAAGCTGCATTTCGCAACAATCCTAAACGGCTTCAAAAATAAACAGTGAGAAGCTGCATTTTCCAACAATCCTAAACTGGGTCAAATAAACATTGCGAAGCTGCATTTTGCAACAATCCTAAACGGGGGAAAATAAACAGTGAGAAGCTGCATTTTGCAACAATCCTAAACGGGGGTAAAATAAACAGTGAGAAGCTGCATTTGGAATAATCTTAAACGGAGCTAATATAAACAGTACTAAGCTGCATCTTGCAAGAATCCTAAACGGGGTCGAATAAACAGTGCGAAGCTGAATTTTGCAACAATCCGAAACGAGGGTAAAATAAACAATGAGAAGCTGCAGTTTGCAAAAATCCTAAACAGGGGAATAAATAAACAGTGAGAAGCTGCATTTTGCAACAATACTAAACGGGGTCAAATATATAGTGAGAAGCTGCATTTTTCAACATTCCGAAACGGGGTGAAATAAACATTGAGAACATGTACTTTGCGACATTCCTAAACGGGGTCAAATAAATAGTGAGAAGCTGCATTTTGCAACAATCCTAAAAGGGGGTAAAATAAACAGTGTTAAGCTGCATTTTGCAACAATCATAAACGGGGTCAAATAAACAGTGAGAAGCTGCATTTTGCAACAGTCCTAAACGGGGTCAAATAAACAATAAGAAGATGCATGTTGCAATAATCCTAAACGGGTTCAAATAAGCAGTGAGAAGCTGCATTTTGCAACAATCCTAAACCGGAGTGAAATAAACAGTGAGAAGCTGCACTTTGAAACAATCCTAAACGGGGGTAAAATAAACAGTGAGAAGCTGCATTTTGCACCATTCCTAAACGGGGTCAAATAAATAGGGTGAGGCTGCATTTTCCAACAATCCTAAACGGGGGTAAAATAAACAATGAGAACCTGCATTTTGCAACAATTCTAAACGGGGTCAAAGGAACAATGAGAAGCTTCCTTTTGCAACAATACTAAACGGTGGTAAAATGAAGAGCGAGAAGAGGCATTTTTCAATAATCATAAACGGGATGAAATGAACATTGAGAACAAGCATATTGCGACAATCCTAAACGGGGTCAGAGAAGCAGTGAGAAGCTGCTTCTTGCAACTATCCTAAACGGGGTAAAATAAACAGTGAGATGCTGCATTTTGCAAAAATCTTAAAAAGGGCAAAAATAAACAGTTAGAAGCTGCATTTTGCAACAGTCCTAAACGGGGTCAAATAAATAGTGATAAGTTGCATTTTGCTACAATCCTAAACGGGGGTAAAATAAACAGTGAGAAGCTGCATTTTGCAACAATCCTAAACGGGGGTAAAATAAACAACAAGAAGCTGCCTTTTGCAACAATCCTAAAAGGGAGTCAAATAAACACTGAGAAGTTGCATTTTGCAACAATCCTAAACGGGGTCGAATAATTTTGAGAAGATGCATAACGCAACAATTCTATACGTGGTCAAATAAACAGTGAGAAGATGCATTTTGCAACAATCCTAAACGGGGCTAAAATAAACAGTGAGAAGCTGAATTTTCCAACAATCCTAAACGGGTCAAAAAAACAGTGAGAAGCTGCATTTGGCAACAATCCTAAACTGGGTCAAATAAACAATGAGACGCTGTATTTTACAACAATCCTAAACGGGGGTGAAATAAACAATGAGAAGCTGCATTTTGCAACAATCATAAACAGGGTAAAATAAACAGTGTGAAGGTGTATTTGGAACAATCCTAAACGGAGCTAATATAAACAGTGAGAAGCTGCACTTTGCAAGAATTCAAAACGGAGCTAAAATAAACAGTGAGAGGCTGCACATTGGAAGAATCCTAAACGGGGTCAAATAAACAGTGAGAAGCTGCGCTTTGCAAGAATACTAAAGGGGGTGAAAGAAACGGTGAGAAGCTGCATATTGCAGCAATTCTAAACGGGGTGAAATAAACAGTGAGAAGCTGCATCTTGCAACAATCATAAACGGGGTCAAATAAACAGTGAGAAGCTGCATTTTGCAACAATCCTAAACGGGGTCAAATAAACATTGCGAAGTTCCATTTTTCAACAATCCTAAACGGGGTCAAATAAACACTGAGAAGCTGCAGTTTGCAACAATCCTGAACGGGGGTCAAATAAACAGTGAGAAGCTGCATTTTGCAACAATCCTAGACGGGGTGAAATAAACATTGAGACGCTGTATTTTGCAACAGTCCTAAACCGGGTGAAATAAACATGGAGAACATTCATTTTGCAACAGTCCTAAACGGGGTCAGATAAGCAGTGAGTAGCTGCATTTTCCAACAATCCTAAACGGGGCTAAAATAAACAGTGAGAAGCTCAATTTTCCAACAATCCTAAACGGGTCAAAAAACAGTGAGAAGATGCATTTTGCATCATTCCTAAACGGGATCAAATAAACAGTGAGAAGCTGCATTTCGCAACAATCCTAAGCGGTGGTAAAATAAACAGTGAGAAGCTGCATTTTGCAACAATCCTAAACGGCTTCAAATAAACAGTGAGAAGCTGCATTTTCCAACAATCCTAAACTGGGTCAAATAAACATTGCGAAGCTGCATTTTGCAACAATCCTAAACGGGGTCAAATAAACAGTGAGAAGCTGCATTTTGCAACAGTCCTAAACCGGGTGAAAAGTTGGTAAAATAAACAATAAGAAGATGCATGTTTCAATAATCCTAAACGGGTTCAAATAAGCAGTGAGAAGCTGCATTTTGCAACAATCCTAAACGGGAGTGAAATAAACAGTGAGAAGCTGCACTTTGAAACAATCCTAAACGGGGGTAAAATAAACAGTGAGAAGCTGCATTTTGCACCATTCCTAAACGGGGTCAAATAAATAGGGTGAGGCTGCATTTTCCAACAATCCTAAACGGGGGTAAAATAAACAATGAGAACCTGCATTTTGCAACAATTCTAAACGGGGTCAAAGGAACAATGAGAAGCTTCCTTTTGCAACAATACTAAACGGTGGTAAAATGAAGAGCGAGAAGAGGCATTTTTCAACAATCATAAACGGGATGAAATGAACATTGAGAACAAGCATATTGCGACAATCCTAAACGGGGTCAGAGAAGCAGTGAGAAGCTGCTTCTTGCAACTATCCTAAACGGGGTAAAATAAACAGTGAGATGCTGCATTTTGCAAAAATCTTAAAAAGGGCAAAAATAAACAGTTAGAAGCTGCATTTTGCAACAGTCCTAAACGGGGTCAAATAAATAGTGAGAAGTTGCATTTTGCAACAATCCTAAACGGGGGTAAAATAAATAGTGAGAAGCTGCATTTTGCAACAATCCTAAACGGGGTCAGGAAAATATTGAGATGCTGCAATTTGCAACAATCTTACACGGGGGTAAAATAAACAGTGAGAAGCTGCATTTTGCAACAATCCTAAACGGAGTCAAATAAATAGTGATAAGTTGCATTTTGCTACAATCCTAAACGGGGGTAAAATAAACAGTGAGAAGCTGCATTTTGCAACAATCCTAAACGGGGGTAAAATAAACAACTAGAAGCTGCCTTTTGCAACAATCCTAAAAGGGAGTCAAATGAACACTGAGAATCTGGATTTTGCAACAATCCTAAACGGGGTCGAATAATTTTGAGAAGATGCATAACGCAACAATTCTATACGGGGTCAAATAAACAGTGAGAAGATGCATTTTGCAACAATCCTAAACGGGGATAAAATAAACAGTGAGAAGCTGAATTTTCCAACAATCCTAAACGGGTCAAAAAACAGTGAGAAGCTGCATTTGGCAACAATCCTAAACTGGGTCAAATAAACAATGAGACGCTGTATTTTACAACAATCCTAAACGGGGGTGAAATAAACAATGAGACGCTGCATTTTGCAACAATCATAAACAGGGTAAAATAAACAGTGTGAAGGTGCATTTGGAACAATCCTAAACGGAGCTAATATAAACAGTGAGAAGCTGCACTTTGCAAGAATTCAAAACGGAGCTAAACTAAACAGTGAGAGGCTGCACATTGGAAGAATCCTAAACGGGGTCAAATAAACACTGAGAAGCTGCATTTTGCAACAATCCTGAACGGGGGTCAAATAAACAGTGAGAAGCTGCATTTTGCAACAATCCTAGACGGGGTGAAATAAACATTGAGACGCTGTATTTTGCAACAGTCCTAAACCGGGTGAAATAAACATGGAGAACATTCATTTTGCAACAGTCCTAAACGGGGTCAGATAAGCAGTGAGTAGCTGCATTTTCCAACAATCCTAAACGGGGCTAAAATAAACAGTGAGAAGCTCAATTTTCCAACAATCCTAAACGGGTCACAAAACAGTGAGAAGATGCATTTTGCACCATTCCTAAACGGGATCAAATAAACAGTGAGAAGCTGCATTTCGCAACAATCCTAAACGGCTTCAAAAATAAACAGTGAGAAGCTGCATTTTCCAACAATCCTAAACTGGGTCAAATAAACATTGCGAAGCTGCATTTTGCAACAATCCTAAACGGGGGAAAATAAACAGTGAGAAGCTGCATTTTGCAACAATCCTAAACGGGGGTAAAATAAACAGTGAGAAGCTGCATTTGGAATAATCTTAAACGGAGCTAATATAAACAGTACTAAGCTGCATCTTGCAAGAATCCTAAACGGGGTCGAATAAACAGTGCGAAGCTGAATTTTGCAACAATCCGAAACGAGGGTAAAATAAACAATGAGAAGCTGCAGTTTGCAAAAATCCTAAACAGGGGAATAAATAAACAGTGAGAAGCTGCATTTTGCAACAATACTAAACGGGGTCAAATATATAGTGAGAAGCTGCATTTTTCAACATTCCGAAACGGGGTGAAATAAACATTGAGAACATGTACTTTGCGACATTCCTAAACGGGGTCAAATAAATAGTGAGAAGCTGCATTTTGCAACAATCCTAAAAGGGAGTAAAATAAACAGTGTTAAGCTGCATTTTGCAACAATCATAAACGGGGTCAAATAAACAGTGAGAAGCTGCATTTTGCAACAGTCCTAAACGGGGTCAAATAAACAATAAGAAGATGCATGTTGCAATAATCCTAAACGGGTTCAAATAAGCAGTGAGAAGCTGCATTTTGCAACAATCCTAAACGGGAGTGAAATAAACAGTGAGAAGCTGCACTTTGAAACAATCCTAAACGGGGGTGAAATAAACAGTGAGAAGCTGCATTTTGCACCATTCCTAAACGGGGTCAAATAAATAGGGTGAGGCTGCATTTTCCAACAATCCTAAACGGGGGAAAATAAACAATGAGAACCTGCATTTTGCAACAATTCTAAACGGGGTCAAAGGAACAATGAGAAGCTTCCTTTTGCAACAATACTAAACGGTGGTAAAATGAAGAGCGAGAAGAGGCATTTTTCAACAATCATAAACGGGATGAAATGAACATTGAGAACAAGCATATTGCGACAATCCTAAACGGGGTCAGAGAAGCAGTGAGAAGCTGCTTCTTGCAACTATCCTAAACGGGGTAAAATAAACAGTGAGATGCTGCATTTTGCAAAAATCTTAAAAGGGCAAAAATAAACAGTTAGAAGCTGCATTTTGCAACAGTCCTAAACGGGGTCAAATAAATAGTGAGAAGTTGCATTTTGCAACAATCCTAAACGGGGGTAAAATAAATAGTGAGAAGCTGCATTTTGCAACAATCCTAAACGGGGTCAGAAAAATATTGAGATGCTGCAATTTGCAACAATCTTACACGGGGGTAAAATAAACAGTGAGAAGCTGCATTTTGCAACAATCCTAAACTGGGTCAAATAAATAGTGATAAGTTGCATTTTGCTACAATCCTAAACGGGGGTAAAATAAACAGTGAGAAGCTGCATTTTGCAACAATCCTAAACGGGGGTAAAATAAACAACAAGAAGCTGCCTTTTGCAACAATCCTAAAAGGGAGTCAAATAAACACTGAGAAGCTGCATTTTGCAACAATCCTAAACGGGGTCGAATAATTTTGAGAAGATGCATAACGCAACAATTCTATACGGGGTCAAATAAACAGTGAGAAGATGCATTTTGCAACAATCCTAAACGGGGATAAAATAAACAGTGAGAAGCTGAATTTTCCAACAATCCTAAACGGGTCAAAAAAACAGTGAGAAGCTGCATTTGGCAACAATCCAAAACTGGGTCAAATAAACAATGAGACGCTGTATTTTACAATAATCCTAAACGGGGGTGAAATAAACAATGAGAAGCTGCATTTTGCAACAATCATAAACAGGGTAAAATTAACAGTGCGAAGGTGCATTTGGAACAATCCTAAACGGAGCTAATATAAACAGTGAGAAGCTGCACTTTGCAAGAATTCAAAACGGAGCTAAACTAAACAGTGAGAGGCTGCACATTGGAAGAATCCTAAACGGGGTCAAATAAACACTGAGAAGCTGCATTTTGCAACAATCCTGAACGGGGGTCAAATAAACAGTGAGAATCTGCATTTTGCAACAATCCTAGACGGGGTGAAATAAACATTGAGACGCTGTATTTTGCAACAGTCCTAAACCGGGTGAAATAAACATGGAGAACATTCATTTTGCAACAGTCCTAAACGGGGTCAGATAAGCAGTGAGTAGCTGCATTTTCCAACAATCCTAAACGGGGCTAAAATAAACAGTGAGAAGCTCAATTTTCCAACAATCCTAAACGGGTCAAAAAACAGTGAGAAGTTGCATTTTGCACCATTCCTAAACGGGATCAAATAAACAGTGAGAAGATGCATTTTGCAACAATACCAAACGGGGTTAAAATAAACAGTGAGAGGCTGCATTCTGCAACAATCATAAAAGGCTTCAAATAAACAGTGAGAAGCTGCATTTTCCAACAATCCTAAACTGGGTCAAATAAACAGTGAGAAGCTGCATTTTGCAACAATCCTAAACGGGGATGAAATAAACAGTGAGATGCTGCATTTTGCAACAATCCTAAACGGGGATGAAATAAACAGTGGGAATCTGCACTTTGCAATAATCCTAAACGGGTGTAAAATAAACAGGGGAAAGCTGCATCTTGCAACAATCCTGAACGGGGTCAAATAAATAATGAGAAGCTCCATTTTGCAACAATCCTAAACGGGGTCAAATGAACAATGAGAAGCTCCATTTTGCAGCAATCCTAAACGGGGGTAAAATAAACAGCGAGAAGATTCATTTTGCAACATTTCTAAACTGGGTCAAATAAACAGTGAGAAGCTGCATTTTGCAACAATCCTAAACGGAGGAAAATTAAACAGTGAGAAACTGCATTCTGGAACAATCCAACACGAGGGTGAAAGTAACAACGAGATCCTGCATTCTGCAACACTGCAACACGGGGGTAAAATAAACAGCAAGAAGCAGGAATTTCGAACAATTCTAAACTAGTCAAAAAAACAGTGACAAGCTGCATTTTGCAACATTCCTAAACGGGGTCAAATAAACAATGAGAAGCTGCATTTTGCAATTATCCTAAACTGGGGTAAAATGAACAGTGAGAAGCTGCATTTTGCAACAATCCTAAACGGGGTCAAATAAATAGTGAGAAGTTGCATTTTGCAACAATGCTAAACTGGGTCAAATAAACAGTGAGAAGCTGCATTTTGCAACAATCCTAAACTGGGCAAAATAAACAGTGAGAAACTGCATTTTGCAACAATCCTAAAGGAGGTCAAATAAAAATTGAGAGGCTGCATTTTGCAACAGTCGTAAACGGGGGTAAAAGAAACAGTGAGAAGCTGCATTGTGCAAAAATTCTTAACGGCTTCAAATAATTCTCAGAAGCTGCATTTTGCAACAATCCTAAACGAGGTCAAATAAACATTGAGAAGCTGCATCTTTCAACAATCATCAACTGGGGTGAAATAAGCAGTGAGACGCGGTATTTTCCAACAATCCCCAACGGGGTCAAATAAACAATGCGAAGCTGCATTTTGTAACAATCCTAAACGGGGTCAAATAAACAGTGAGATGCTGCATTTTGCAACAATCCTAAACGGGGGTGAAATAAACAGTGGGAAGCTGCACTTTGCAATAATCCTAAACGGGTGTAAAATAAACAGGGGATAGCTGCATTTTGCAACAATCCTAAACGGGGTCAAATAAATTGTGAGAAGCTGCATTTTGCAACAATCCTAAACGGGGTCAAATAAACAGTGAGAAGCTGCATTTTGCAACAATCTTAAACTGGGTAAAATAAACAATGAGAAGCTGCATTTTGCAACAATCCTAAACGGGGTCAAATAGATAGTGAGAAGCTGCATCTTGCAACAATCCTAAACGGGGTCAAATAAACAGTGAGAAGCTGCATTTTGCAACAATCCTTAACGGGGTCAAAGAAACATTGCGAAGTTCCATTTTTCAACAATCCTAAACGGGGTCAAATAAACACTGAGAAGCTGCATTTTGCAACAATCCTAAACTGGGTCAAATAAACAGTGAGAAGCTGCATTTTGCAACAATCCTAAACGGGGTCAAATAAATAGTGAGAAGCTGCATTTTGCAACAATCCTAAACTGGGTCAAATAAACAGTGAGAAGCTGCATTTTGCAACAATCCAAAACTGGGAAAAATAAACAATGAGAAGCTGCATTTTGCAACAATCCTAAACGGTGTCAAATAGATAGTGAGTAGCTGCATTTTGCAACAATCCTAAACGGGGGTAAAATAAACAGTGAGAAACTCAATTTTCCAACAATCCTAAACGGGTCAAAAAACAGTGAGAAGCTGCATTTTGCACCATTCCTAAGCGGGATCAAATAAACAGTGAGAAGATGCATTTTGCAACAATCCTAAACGGGGTTAAAATAAACAGTGACAGGCTGCATTCTGCAACAATCATAAACGGCTTCAAATAAACAGTGAGAAGCTGCATTTTCCAACAATCCTAAACTGGGTCAAATAAACAGTGAGAAGCTGCATTTTGCAACAATCCTAAAAGGGGTCAAATAAACTGAGATGCTGCATTTTGCAACAATCCTAAACGGGGATGAAATAAACAGTGGGAAGCTGCACTTTGCAATAATCCTAAACGGCTGTAAAATAAACAGGGGAAAGCTGCATCTTGCAACAATCCTGAACGGGGTCAAAAAAATAATGAGAAGCTCCATTTTGCAACAATCCTAAACGGGGTCAAATGAACAATGAGAAGCTCCATTTTGCAGCAATCCTAAACGGGGGTAAAATAAACAGCGAGAAGATGCATATTATAACAATCCTAAACGGTGTCAAAAAAACAGCGAGAAGCTGCATTTTGCAACATTTCTAAACTGGGTCAAATAAACAGTGAGAAGCTGCATTGTGCAACAACCCTAAACGGGGAAAAATTAAACAGTGAGAAACTGCATTCTGGAACAATCCAACACGAGGGTGAAAGTAACAACGAGATCCTGCATTTTGCAACAATCCAACACGGGGGTAAAATAAACAGCAAGAAGCTCCATTTTGCAACTATCCTAAACGGGGTCAAATAATTTTGAGATGATGCATTACGCAACAATTCTAAACGGGGTAAAATAAACAGTGAGAAGCAGCAATTTCGAACAATTCTAAACTAGTCAAAAAAACAGTGACAAGCTGCATTTTGCAACATTCCTAAACGGGGTCAAATAAACAATGAGAAGCTGCATTTTGCAATTATCCTAAACTGGGGTAAAATGAACAGTGAGAAGCTGCATTTTGCAACAATCCTAAACCGGGTCAAATAAATAGTGAGAAGTTGCATTTTGCAACAATCCTAAGCGGGGTCAAATAAACAGTGAGAAGCTGC
>JAECUM010029869.1:0-10904 GCA_016617855.1 Megalonaias nervosa
TCCGTTTCTAATTAATTAAATGTATATAATAATGTATCAATCTTAGAACACCTAGTTATGAAGGTAAGACAAATTCGGGCGAAGATATGTTACCTCAACAATTTCACTAAAATTCCTTCCAGCCTTTTAACGAGCGCACAACTCGGATACAGTCTAATGCCTCTCAACTTCTCTATGATCCACCCTTGGCGATGTTCACACAAGTACTGATTGAAAAATGAATTTGGTCCGAACCTAAGCGGTTGCTTATTGAGACTCCGCCCTGGATTTAAATCTCTCAGTTTTGATTGGA
The DNA here is from genome assembly GCA_016617855.1 of Megalonaias nervosa. Lineage (NCBI taxonomy): Eukaryota > Metazoa > Mollusca > Bivalvia > Unionida > Unionidae > Megalonaias > Megalonaias nervosa. The sequence continues at coordinate 293 of JAECUM010029869.1, forward strand.
TACTGTCTGATCTCTTTGAAAACTGTCCTGGGGTAATTGATCACTTACTTCTCTCGGGTTTCCGTTTTCAAAAAGCCCGAAACTGCTGCCAAGCCGGTCGTGACATCACCGACTGATTGCAAAACAGACAAAGGAGTCTCTACCTGGTGGACCTGGTGGTAGAATTCTTTTGAACTTACCGCGAATGGGTCATTGTGTAATGGTTAAACAACAGACAGGCAGTTTCTTGTTTCCAAAATCGGTCTAAAGTCGTAATCTTACATAATACGTATTGACATTTTCCCAGGTGCTCTTAACTACGAATTAGCTATAAAAAGATATGTGCATACAGGAAGCATGAAGTATCAGCAAATTTTCCCCACAACGTGACGGTGAGCAAAACGTGAGAAACATTTTTGGATGATATTATGTCATTTTGTCAAGCAAATTTAAATTACAGGTAATAATTTTAAACCAAACAAATCACAATAGTTTAATTCTGTTTTCTAAAGCAGTGTTTATTTTTTAATTATATGATACTATATAGTGCAAGGTATTGATACCAAACGGAGGCTAACGACCTATAAAACCAACAAAGAATATTTATGCAAATAAGAACATCTGCAAACTAATGCCCATGCATATGTTAGTATCCATCTGCAAGCTTCCTTGCTGATTAGAAGAAAAAAAACTGCAAAATTTGTTTTTCATGCTGCAAGGCAATTTTACGAGTATCAAATGCAGTTGCGAGAGAGAGAGAGAGAGAGAGAGAGAGAGAGAGAGAGAGAGAGAGGCATAATTAAACCAGTTTCTTGACTTATATAATAAAGCAATAAGCCTATATCTAATCATATTTACAAGTATCAACGTACAATAAATTTTTATGTAAATTACGGGTTTCAGGAAGGTTGTCGATACTTTAGTTACTTGAGCAAAGTTCAGTTGAGAAAATACAGGTCGTCAACGTAAATAGTACTGATGATCCTTCACCTGAGTCAGCAGCAGAAAATCAACAAACACATTCATTCTCACAGTCCTCGCAAGCAAGTCCTGGAACTAAGCAGGACGCCTTCATTAGTCATGCTCCGCGATCCATATCGGAGAAAATTGCTCATTGTTTTGTCTTATGGGGTTATTTTTCTTTATTTTCTTGAAATGGCCATGGCTGGGGAGATCATAGATTTTCCCGCATTAAGTGCGACAATGTGGCACATGGGAGCTCGACAATTTTCGATTCCAGTTGATGTACCTGTTAAATCGTTGTGCTGCCATTCTTTCATGTACTTATTTGCTTGTTTTCTATTTTCCTGAAAGCTCTAATGGCACTTGTTAAATATATTTTGAAATGCTTTTACTCCAAATTTTGATTGTCACTTAATTTCGGTTTGCAGTCAACACTCATCAGTGTCCGATTTCTCTGTTGTTATCAATCATGATAATGTAGAGACCTAAAATCGTTACTGAAACAATGTTAATACTGTACTGACTCAAGAGTTGGTTGTTTTTTTTTTTTTTCCCGTAAAAATGTATCTGACTTTTTTCTAAAAATGTGTCTGACTGTCGTAGTGTGCAAATGTTAGATGTTACTGTAGGAATTACACTGAATATCAAATAACAATAGGTCATGTAAATTCAGTCACTAATAATTTTGCATGATTCATGAACAAAAACAATTTTAAAAGTTAATATTTGAAGACTACATTTCGTTGTTTGGAGTTCTTTTTTAGGCATTTTTTGATGGCGCTTCCTTATACTATAGGGTTTACAGTCTTACAGTCCCGTAAAAATGTATCTGACTTTTTTCTAAAAATGTGTCTGACTGTCGTAGTGTGCAAATGTTAGATGTTACTGTAGGAATTACACTGAATATCAAATAACAATAGGTCATGTAAATTCAGTCACTAATAATTTTGCATGATTCATGAACAAAAACAATTTTAAAAGTTAATACTTGAAGACTACATGTCGTTGTTTGGAGTTCGTTTTTAGGCATTTTTTGATGGCGCTTCCTTATACTATAGGGTTTACAGTCTTAACATGTTAAGATATGTTCATCTTGAATGAAAGACAGACGGCATTGGGGGGGGGGGGGAATGACACTTGTAAGGGCAGATATATTTCCTAAATTGGAAAAGTAAGTATTTCCAAAAACGACACCAACGCTATGGCTTTAAAAGTAGATATGCCATTTTTCTCCCACTGATCAATTTCAAAAGCTCAATATGAAATATATAATAAAACGAGTTATCTATTAGACTACACGTATTTAGTTGATAAAACCGTAAAAATTAAGCTCCAGGTAGGAAATTATATTAAATTATTTTTATGATTAATATATAATACACAAATGTATATAATTTAATTATCCCAATTACAAATTTTAATAATAAAAAGTACATAAAATTGTAACATTATACACTACATTAAGGGGATTTGCTAATGCTTTCTTTACTAATGTTTATATTGATATTTTTTAAAGTTAATGTTGTTGTTTCTGCTATGGCGCATTCAGCTAAATTTTAATTTTTATCGTGAGGTTCCTGGTTGTTGAAGACAAAAATACAAATTTGGTACTGGCCTGATATTCAGGATGTTCATTAAATTATTTTTGTCTCATGTTTGTATGGTGCTGGTTTTTGAAAAGTGAAATGAACTATTTAGTGGCCTAGGCGAGGATACAACGTATTTATAATACTTATATAATAAAGACCATGTCGCGTTCTCTCTCTCTCTCTCTCTCTCTCTCTCTCTCTCTCTCTCTCTCTCTCTCTCTCTCTCTTGTACACGCACACACAAACACGAACAAACATGCCTTGCTCCTGTGGCAGCCATACTAAAAATAAATTATAGTATTGACAACATTCAGGATGTATATAATAACGAAGTTCCCACCAAATATTGGGAAATTACCGTCAAATCCACTGAATGTACACATAACATAAAACGAACATGAAAATGCCGCTACATATAACTGAAATACCACTACGTATGATGAAATTAATAACACAATTACCGCCACATATAATGAAAAAAGCAACACATATAACAAAAGCACTATTACATATAATCAGCGTACCACCCCATATATCACAGAAACAACACCACATACAATGGAATAACCACCACATGCAATAACATAACCACCACCCATTATTGCATAACTACCATGTGTAAAGCATAACCACCATATATGATTACATAAGAAACATATACAATGGCATAACCTCCGTGTATATAAACATAACAACCACATGTTATTGTACAGTCACCATATATGCTAACATAACTACCATATATTATGACACAAGCACCATATAATGAATGCACTGCCACATATATCTCCGATATTGTCCATAAGACAGATATGGCGTTTCTGTGACTACATTTGGAAGCTCAAGAGTGGCATTTTTTACATATGCAATCGCTGACATTACTACAGTTGTTCAGAACATGTCCAAGATAAAGGGTATGAGAAGAGCTATTTTCTTGACGCCATTACTCGAAAACAGGGGTTTTAATAGTAGTGTGATACCTCCAATAGCACTGCAAGAGACCAGCTAGACCCAAGTACCAGTACACCACAGCCAGTCATCACCACTGACGGCACTCAACTGAAAAGTGTGGACAGCTTTAAATACCTAGGCAGTGTCATCTCCAATAAAAGCCAAAAGCAGACGGAGGAGGTCAGCATCCGTCCCTGTAATCACGGGGGATTTCTAACTATTCCATTCGATTATGCAAATCAAGTCTGGACCACAGAGCCATCGCATGCACATAGGTCTCACTGGACAGTTTATCTGGTGAAACTTCATCCGACAATGACCTATTGCAGAAAAATGAGAATAATTTTACACTGAAGATACAAATAAAAACAAACTAATGATTTTTTTTTTATAGAAAGCATGCATGTGAGATTTCAAATGCGGTAATCAGGTTAATTTCTTATACAACTGGTGGCTTTTATACTGAACCAACAGTGTCACCAACCCCTCTTTTTACATCCATTTTTGACAGCAAAGAACTATTTTGAATATTTTCCTGTGACAAGGCAGCTAAAGGAATCGGCATGTGCCTTATGTACGAATAAAGTTCACTAGTACTATAATAAATTAGCATACTTTTCATCACCCCTCAACCATCTCGATTTTTAGATATTTACCTCTGTAGCAGACATACGTAAATACGTAAGCCAAGTCGGCTGTTCATTTGCAGCCCAAGTTATGCATTTGATCTCCAGTGCTAGTCTAACTGTGACAGGCAGTCACCAAACAAGCCAACTCATTTTCAAGCCTAACTCAAAGTAAATCTAAACCACATTACAGATTTAGCTTCTGTGTGAATTTATAAATGCTAGGCTTACGATAATTAGGTTCATGCCTTCTACCTTAAAAATTAGGGAGGTGTCAAAATACGAAACTATCCAGTGAGACCATAGATGATTGCACAGAACCTGTACTCTTCACATTCAAAAGAGTACCATTAGTAAGGGACGTAATACACAAAAAAATGGATATATTGGTCAGGTTGAGTTAAGTCCCGTTTAAAAAGACTGACCACGTTTCTCGGATCACTGGTCGTGTTGGAAAATTTGCCAACTTGTGAAATCACTGGAAGGTGATATTGGTATTGTTCTGAATACAGCTGAATGAACATGAATGTCTTAGATCTTGTTTCGCGATAAATTTCAGGTTTTTTCAGGTACGTCTTCTGATTACTTCAAATGTGTGAAACGAACAACAAATGTACAGTTGTGCGAAAGATTCGCGAAATGTTGCTGATTTCGTAAAAGAGCGAATCTTTCATGTAAAATATTTTACCTGGATATCACAAAATAATTTTCATTACTATAGAGTAGCAAAGTACTGAGGAAACTGACACAGTGGTGTAGAAGGGAGCACTGAATTCATCTGAGATATACAATACCTTGTCAATAAATTATAATTTGCGAGATTTGGATTCGTGTAGGGAAAAATCATGGCCAAATCCCTGCATTAAAAAATGGATAGCAAATTATAAGTTACATTTGTCGTTGGTGATATGAAGGTATGGTTGAAAAAACTTTTGGACGAGACGAGGGCCTGTTTCTAGAGAAGACAACGGTTTTACTGAAAGAAAACACCGTAAGATACTTTGGAATCCTACTGGGGCATTAACAGAAAAGTAATTCTGATAGTGACTGTAGACAAGGTTAAACTGTCGAAGAAAACGATGAGTCATTATTGGATAGGACATATCTGAACTGTATTTAATTAAAGCTACTGTGTACACAGACGTGGAATAAGAACAACGCATTCAGCGAAAGAAAACAGCTATGGATCTGAAATGGCAGAAAACACTAAACGAACTTTTAACCAGCAAATGGCACGAGTTGAAGAACACAATCGTAATGCGGGACATTGCAGACCACCTGATCCAGAGACGCCTAATTTCCCTGGATTACTGGATGGGATTGCGCGCTAAACCTGTGCCGGAGTCTGAGCGTACGGAGGATTATCTGTCTCATGTGATGAAGTTCACCACAGAGCGCTATCACCAATTTCTGGAGGTCCTGATGGAGTGCGGGCACGAACATCTCGTGCAGAAACTTGCAATCAATATGGACGGTACCAAGTCTCCAGCTGACAGCTTCAGGGTAAAGAAGGACAACAGAAAGGTACCATCTGCACGGAAATCGCGAGCACCAGCTTCGACTTCAGAAAAAGGTTCTCTCCCCACCCACGCCCCCCCCCCCTTTCTCTCTCTCTCTCTCTCTCTCTCTCTCTCTCTCTACAGACTCACACATCCTATTTTTTCCCACTTAACCATCAAAACCACGATCTGCTTTAAAGAAAAAATAAAATACTCCGTAATGTAATTCGTCCTAAAAGTAATCTATTGTAAACGTGGAAGTATTTTACCAAACTATATCATCAAATCTCTTTCTCCATGATTAATTTCTAATGAACAATTAAGTAGACGCGCTAATAGTATATACTGCGTACTGAAGATACATTTATTTTTTGCAGTTTGTACGTTACGAAAATATATGGTTTTGTTGTTTCTGAATAATGGAAGTGATGAAGACGTGTGGCACTAACTTTATCCTGGATTTAGCAATTTGGAACAGAAAAGTTCAACTTTAAATTGGAAATTTTGAACCATAATCATCATTACTTCAAAATAAAAAGAAATATAGAGAGAGAATATTTTGGACACTTAATGTTTTAGAGGTTTTGCACTGTAAAGGACGTTGAATGACGAAGCATATATATAAATATAAAAGCATTTGCTCTGCCAGTTACTCCCTTACTATCCTCAATATTTGTTATTGTTAATGACCTTTGATTTCAATTTCTGATTTAAATTAGTCAAATGAATTTGCTGGATGATTTTGGCCTCGAGCTCAAGAAGCGTGAGCTACAATCCCTTTAAATTACACAAGAAAGAACGACCCAGATAGAGTCAAGCGTGCAAGAGTCTTTTATGTTATTATTTCATTTGGCAACACACAAGACATTGATTCTCTGTCTTTCATTGTTACTTAAGTTCAAATTACACTCTCAGTTTAAGAACTACCTGAGCCAGAACTAGATAAGTTTTGAGAATGGATTTATATTCCACTCCAAAAAAACCACGTGCTTTTTGACAGTTGGCCAACAAAATTTTAACTCTATGCATTGACGTGTTAACAGCAACAATAGCCCCTCGAAATCAAGACCAAGGACCAAGAAATTGACACAAAAAAAAAAAAATTTTAAAAAATAGTGACGACATACATCGCAAACAACATAAACTGAGAAGAGCTGAAGTGAACCTGTCTAAATGATGTACAGAAACCTCATCTGCGCATGATAAATAATCAATCGCGCTATGATTTCTGTATGCTTCGATATTCTTTGACTGGTTCATGTACAGTTTTCTTCTTAACAAACCTTCTCCTTTCTTTTTATTTTTGCAAATGTCATGATTGCAACCTTATTTTCAAACAATAAACGATTCGTAGGTTTCGGATTTTCTTTTAGATTTTCTGTCAGTATTTAACATAACATATCTGTAGATTTTTTATTGCATACGGATTTGATATAAATTAAAGATCTTTCGTACACTTTAGCCATATATTTTCCTTCGCGTTTATGTTTTTGAAGGTATTCCAGTGAAAAAGTGTATTAGATTTCCATCATTTTCTTTGTATTTACCTCGCGTAGGGATCATGTATGATTGGCCCTAAGTCAAACATGCAGAGCCATGCTAATGGATTCTGATGTCATTTCCAATAAATGTTGTAAACTCCGATATCCGCTTGTAATCTATTTAGGTTTTTTTTATGACTGATTGGACTAATTGCAGTTATAGAAATGTCTTTATGTTTACAGAACGCCCTGAAAACGCACAAGGTAAGAGTCTGCAAATCAGCGAATGGTCAGCTGCGACGTCTCCTGACTCCGGTCGCACTTCAGAGAAAATGGGACCACAAATTCAACCGGGTCATTCAAACCAACCAATCCTTTCTCAAGACAAAACCAGAGAGGACATCTTGATAATGCGAGAAGAGATTGTGAAAGCCAAAGAGATTAATCTGGACAAAAAGGAAGATGACTTGAAAGAGATAGAGAAGAATCTTCGTAAGATGCAACAAGATCTGAAGGCCAAGGAAGATAGGTTGGAGAGGGAAAAGTCAGAACTGGTTCTCGCCTTGAAAGCCCAGAATGAAACCATGGAGAGGCAGCTTTCTGCAAGAGATGAAACAAGAATGAGACAGCTTCAGATTGATATCGCCGAGTTACGAGAAGAAATAGTAACCGATAAGGAAAATAGAGGAGTTCTGCATGAGAAATTTGAGGAACACCAGAACATAGTTGAGGAGTTAACGAGTCGGGTCACGAAGATGGAGTACAAAAGCGACGAGGATGAAAACCAGCTCAGGAGAGAGATAACCGAACTTCAACTGGAGTTGGAAAAGGTGAAATCAGAGTTTGAAGAGGAACTGTATAGTCTTGAGAGTAAGATGAAAGAAAAGGAGAAAGAAAGTGAGAAGTTAAAGAAAGATGTTAAAGAGTTAAAGAACTCTTCGAATAACCTACAAAACCGCATGGTCTTCTTAGAAGAGAACAAGAGAAAAGCAGACAAGGAGACAGAAGCGTATGAAAAGCAAATCATAGAGTTGAAAGATCTCCTTGAACAGAAGGAACAACAATGTAAGGAGATAAGCGAGCATTTGGCTGACACGGAGGCGGAGAGAGACGACCTTGCTGAAGAAGTGTCCAATCTGAAGGAGAAGGTGGCTAAACTTCAGGCAGAAAAGAGGACACTGGAGCAGGAGAAAAAGGTACTTCTAGGACGCTGTCGAGTGCCAGGTTGGAACACTCGTAGTCCAGGAGCGAGTAGAAACTCAACAATTAATAAATAATAAATTTAATAAATAATAAATATGTGTGTATGTTTATGAGAGGTAGAGATTAAAATATGTACTTCAAAATCAGAACAGTTACTTATGACTTTTCTTGTGTCTTTCAGTATACATTTTGGCTAACAATGTCAACGCGGGCCAAGGAAACAAGATTACAGCGTTCTTAAACCATAATGAGACACACCAAGAATTACACTCACACCATGCAATGCTTCAAACAAAGATTCCAACAAAATTTTTAAGGAAAGAAATCAAGTTTTTATGGTTGGGGTTTCAAAACCTCGTCAGCCTATTACATAGTGAAACTTAACATTTTGCTTCAATTTATTGCCTTTTCTAAATGGTCCCGTTTTTTTAAAATATAACATATATGGTGTCTCTAACCATATATATGGTTGGGGACATCAGACAGGATACTCTTATCGACATCTGTAACATTTGAGATGATGTGAATATATACGGATGCAGCTATGAAAATAGGACAATTGGTCACATATCGAGTCTACTTTTGAAAGTGGCGTGGCAGGTTAAACTCATTTTATCAACATGAGTAGCTCGTACTTGATTGAATACATCATTGCACTGACCCATTAGCTCACAGTTTCTGCTTCGAAAAATGCTTAGACAAATGGATATCTAATAACATTTTAATGTTATAATAACTGCCATGTCCCAAATACTTCCTCGTTCATTACATAATTTTAAAGGTTGGTAGAGTAATTACAGTTTGCATGATTTCCACCAAGATCTAAAGGAAAAAAGTCTTGTATCCGAGAGAAATGACCGGGACAACAGGCTGGAAATAAATATGCCTCTTGTATTTACCTTGCATAAAATAATAGGTTGAAGTACCAAAACAATTCAATTAACTCTTCATACTTGGTTCTGTGAAGGAACTCTTACTAGATCTCTCGATTTTCCAGTGTAGATAGGATACATACGGCGGTTTCATTTCACTGGTCACATTATTGCGAATAATTTCTTAAAATTGTGTGGTTACTTCATTCCCAAATGCGATTCTCGCACAAACATGACCAAAAAATTGCACGAGAAGAAATAAAAATAAATAAATAATAAAAATAGATTACTTAATTTTCATTGGATAACGAAGTAAGATTACTTAATTTCCATTGGAAAACGAAGTAAGATTACTTAACTTCCATTGGGTAACGAAGTAGGTAAGCGTCAAGTTATATGAGGAAAAAACTCTAAAAGCAATGGTATACATGACTAGAGCGCTAAGATTTGTCGCTTGGATTTGCTACACTCCAGGTGGCAGACACTGTATATCAAGCAATGCTCTCAAGGGAATGGAGAGAACAAGTTCTACTTAAAATGCTGCTCTGCGTGTGTGTGTGTGTGTGTGTGTGTGTGTGTGTGTGAGAGAGAGAGAGAGAGAGAGAGAGAGAGAGAGAGAGAGATTCCTATTATTACCTTTTAAAACAAATATTGTTGATTTCTTGATAGTGACTTGATTGTCGGACAAAATATTTCTCGTAACTTTTTCATGTTGTTACAAACCAGGTCACATATACCTGAAATTATTATTATTATTATTATTATTATTATTATTATTTAGCCTTTTTCAAATCTCTGTTTGACAAATTTGTGATCTGATTAGCAAATAATTATTAACAACGGTTGCTCAATGTATTATTTAATTTTTACCTCCTACCGTATACCCTAGTTGAGGCTGGCATAATTAATGATGTAACCACTGGTACATCCTTAGCTAGGTATTGTTTGTTAACGCATTTTATTTTCCTCATGTTCTTTTCTTTTGTTAATGTCTATCTTACTTTCTATGCTATATTAATAGCCCGCAGTCGTACATGAATATGCCCATAACATCATATATAGAACAAAAATCTTTTCTTTTTTTTCAATTTTAACATGTGGTGTCAAAAAACAATATTAAGAAATGATACAAATGTGCTTAAGATTAGTGTCACGTGATCAGACTTTAAAAACAAAATTTACCATTTTGCCATAATTATTGTAGTAAGATATTCTACCATTATGTTGTTACGTGTCAAATAGAACTAGAGGTTTTGGTTGTTGTTTGAACCGACTTTGATAATGACATGTTGTGTGTACGTAAGATTCACATATTATCGTCCCAACTCGTGGATATGACGCAACTGACTGCGGATCTGCCTTCGAATCAGGGTTTGTTCTGTTCTCAGCTGGCTGCGCTTTATGCACGGGTAAGAACATGGGCGCCCGCAGGATTTTTTGCAAGGGGGG